>SMGT01016276.1:549128-626547 GCA_004794575.1 Lanistes nyassanus
GTTCTGAAGCGGAAGCTAGTCACCAGTTTATGCCCCAGCAGTCATACCTAAGACTTTCTATACCATGACTTGTATATTATTTCTTGAATGGTAGACTGGCTCAACAATTAAAAAACCAAATCACTTATCCTGTCTTGTGTGCCACCATGACCCCTGACCTCTCATGCTGCCAAGCTTAAATACCCCCTGGGATTTCATCCCTAGCATCTTCTTTGCTGTTGCTGTCCAGGCATTCTTCTTGGTGTTCTGGCATTCTTCTTGGTGTTCTGGCATGCTTGTTGGTGTTCTGGCATGCTTGTTGGTGTTCTGGCATGCTTGTTGCTGTCCAGGCATGCTTGTTGGTGTTCTGGCATGCTTGTTGCTTGAACCCGTGTAATGTGACAGTATATGGTACCATCTGCCCTCTGTGCACATGCTTTCACATAACGCTGCACACTAAAACTTTCACCTGTCCTTATTACTTGTCCTAATTTTTTTCCCATGCCTAAAATCTGTGTTAATTCATGAGATTAGCATTTGAAACTTTACCCAGATTTTCACCACCCCACACATCCATATCCATGTCATACTGGCCCAGCTCCTCAAACCAGCTTTTCTCTATGACGAATAAGCCCCCAGCAATCATTGGAGTTCTGAAATAAAACAAATTTAATTAGAGCTTGTAATTAATCTAATTTTGTCAATAAAACAGAATATTACTCCTAACATGATTAACACCACAGTCATTACAATGAAATAGATTTATTTGTATCATTTACACGAATTCCGATGATTTACAACACTGATGAAGACACAAAATTTATCATGTGATTTCATTGATTTCTTGACACTTCATTAAATTATTGCTTCTTTGAGACATGCTAACCTGATTGGAGAAATGGGGTCCGACCGTCTTCTATTGCGCTCTTCTGCTGTCATGTAGTCCCACTTGAAAACGAGGTTCCAGTCAAAACCTGGCCACCGCCCACCCCGCCAAAAAAGTCATCATCAGTGCAGAATGGTTTGTAACATAGAGCTGACCAAGTTCTGATACAAAACTAAATAGTTGCAAGCCAGAAATTCATGTTCTACATGCTGCATGTTCTTGTATGCATAAGATGATTTACAAAATATTTATACTTCAAAAACCCTCAACACCTTTTGAAGTCAGAGTCTGCAGATAAGCATCAGTATATCTTCATGTTACAAACACGAAATGAAGTAATTGTATTGTACTAAACTGGCTGGTGGTCCCCAAGATCTTGTGTATGAAAACCATGCACCGAGGAAGGAGAAATGCACAATTCAACTGAAACTGGATGAAACTTCCATTTCCGCCATGCTTACTAATGCTCATGAACAATTTTCATTGTTTGAGTAGCCACACTGATTTGTGATACCTCCTGCCTGAACTGATCAGGTATTTGATTTTACATTGACAGTGGATGATGCAATTTCGTTATGGTGCCACACAGTTAAGCATCCATGTCCCCAAACCACTTTCAACGTCATGGGCTGGCACTAAAGGATCCAGTAAGAACACAATCTTCAATGTACTTGCTGGTATCACACCTGCTACTTTGAGGATGGTAACCAGTCTACTAGTAGACTAATGTGGCGTGTCGTGCCACGTCAACATGACCTGTACCTCCTTTAAGATCCGCTGATGCTCCAATATAGTCAAAGTTGTCCATGCTGATGACATCAATAATAGGGCTGACAACATTCTTCCTGTCCTGAACACGTAAAAGAAAGCAGATCTGATTAGCAACTTATTTCTGGAGTCACTTTTCCACACCCACAGCTCTCAAAGCTGGAAGCAATTTACCTTTAACAGTCTTTCATGACTGTTTTCCCAGTACACAACCATTTTGTCTCAGCATCCCCAAACTGCCCGGCAACATCAACATTATGACCCCAACAATCCTCAACTGTTCATAACAAGGTAATGCTTACTGTTTTAACTCTGTCAAGCAGCGGCTCCAGCCATTCTTCGTTACACTCACAGTGCGAGTCCAGGAATGTCAAGACAGGTGCTGTGGCAGCATTTGCTCCTTTCACACGAGATCGAATAAGACCTGTTTACAAACACAGGGACGGATATGTAAGTGCTTGAACACATCCTCATTGGAAAATGTATGAATGCACATATACGTATATAAATATATAAACACACACAGAGAGGCAAATGTATGCAGGGAAGTATGTGCAGACAAGCGTGCACCCACCCACCCAGACATACACAGTGCATACTTCACACAGTCCTGTTTAGCTTTTTAATGGTGAACCTGTAATCCTACAAGAATAAATCTGTAACTTCACAAATTAACCTGGGAACCCATACTTTCACAAATAAACCTAGACATTGATTCACAAAAGCACTAGATCATTGAACAGCTTATTATGTTGCATTAACTTCAAATATGACCAGTCTTGGGTGGGAAAAAATGCAAAACTCTCCACTTCAAATGTGCGAGCCTTGGTCTTATTTTCTTACGATCTCCTGACCAAATGTTCTTTTACAAGTAGTAGTGATAAGGTTTTCTCTTTTTAGACTGGGCTTCGCACAGCCAGCAGCTGACTGCATTATTGCTGTAGTTTCATTTCTCTAGGAAAGGTGCATTCATTCATTTTCACCAACACTTAAATCCCTGCAATTTCTGCCCCAGTTTCCCTACAGGGTCATTTTAACAGGAAGGTGAGACCATCAATGCTCCAAAAACAGATGACTGAATTTTATTGTCATCTTGCCTCAACTTATTTAGACAAAGACAGAAAAGGCCCTGTTAGTGCCTTGTTATGACTGAACGAGAGATGCAGATGGCATCGAAACTTTCAGAAGCATAGCAAAAGTTCTGTGCTGTGGTGTGAAATGACCTGTAGCACCTCAGCCTTTGGCAAGAGACTGTTGTCGTTATATGAAGAATTAAAAAAGAAAACCCAAGAAGTCTCCCTGTAACTTGTGATTCTCAGCGTGTATACCAGAATGCCCATAATTTTGAGGCTTCCCTAAGAAATAAATTACGATTAACTGGTAAAAGCAAAGAAGTCTGCGTTATTTTAAAATAATAATAATGAAGGACAGCTTGTTTCTACACAAATATTTATGCAAACACTAAAAGGTTTAACTTCACTTGACAAAGAAAAATCATAACCTGCAATATGTTTTGCATAAAAATGGCATCTAAGACTGAAAGCTGAAATCAACTCACCCTCTCTCTTTTCATTTCTAAGAACTCGAACTTTTTCTATTCCTTCAAGTTCAGAGCCATCAGATGCTGCAAAGAAAACAGGAAAATTAATTCTAGGCTCTGTGGGCAGTTAGAAACAATTAGTCACATGCTATCGCAATGATCAGGAGAGTCACTACTTTAAAAAATTCTTCTCTCTCACCTGCAAAGACACACACAAGCACTGACAAAGGCTCATACTCACGGTCATCACTGAAGTCATCCACCAAAATAATTTCCTTTATTAGGTGAGCAGGGCTCATCCGGAAAACACTGGAAAACAAAAGCTTTATACAGCAGTTGGCAAGGATGGTGAGAGGGAAAAGGTAAACAGAGAAACAGAAACAAATGCAGTTTGGATCGGGGTGTGGGGGTGGGGGGGGGTGGGGTGGTAGAAGCACAACAATGTACAGTGGAACTGTCATGAACAGAGGAAGAAATAGTGAGAGAAGATCTTTAAAAAAAAACAAAAACAAAACAAAAAACCTTTAAATGTTGTGGGAAAAAACCCTTGAAAATCTCTTATAGAAAGAACCACAGATAGATCCATTTTCAAAGCATCTATAATATTAGCAGCTCAAAGCATACATGTCTTCCTATGACAGATAATTTGTTCTGCTCACAAACATTCACATCAAGATTTAAAATGGAAGCAGATCTACCTGATGACTGTCCTCAGCAATGTTGACCTGGCCTCATTATGAAAGGTGATTATCACTGAAGTTGGAGGAAGATCTTGGGGCCAAAATTTTGATTTGCATCTGAAATATAATTATCTACCGTAAAAGTAAAATAGCAGAATTTAGTTCAGCTGGCAATCACCATGAGCCAGTGTATATGTGAATACGTGTATGTTGGTTGTGTATGTACTCGTGCAGACAGGCAGAGAGATTCTTGCAGTAGATCCCCTTTCTCAAGATGAATCAGCAAACTTTTAAAACTGTTGAACTTTTCTGGTCACCTGGTGTTTTGAGTGTCACAAATATTTTTCCAATCTGTGGTTACAGTGCACTGCTAAATGCTTATCCAAACTAGAGGTAACAAAATTGGCACTTTCAAAGTTTAACAGTTCAGAGCATATTCACTGTGCCCTAATCACAAAACTGCCTTCAGTTATGGGGTGTTAAATAATAATATAAATGTCTTAAGAGAGATAACATTTTTGTTTAGTTTCACAAGAAGTTTGCGCTCTAATACCAATGCTAGCATAACATGACTTTTAATACTTTGGCCTAAACTGGAACCATAATCACAAATTCAATAAGGTAAAAAAAAAGATACGCACAAAACATTTCTGAAAGGTATAAAATTCTGGTTCAGCATCATAAGAAATTGTGTACATGCGCTATTACCAATGCTGAAATAACACGAACCGAAACTGTAAAAATAAATGTACAACCGGCATGAAAAGAAACAGCTTCTAGAGTTATGTTTCAGGTACTAAGAGGAACTGAAAACAACTGTATGAGAAATGTTTGAAAACTTAATTCCTCTATTAGTATTCTAATCCACCTGGTTTGTCATTTTGGTGACATGTAAACTCCATCCTTCATGAAAACCTGTCAGGTGGTAACCAAAATTGTACAAAGGTGAAAATAAAAAAAGATTTCCAGCAGAGAAAAAGATTATCACAATGCAAGTCAAATACAAATCTGATATGTCTGGAAAATAAAACATGTGGCAGAAAGCATATGCTAAACACCTGTTTCATAAATACACTCCTGGCAATGAGGCAAAGAAATTTCAAGATAAACATGAGACCGTAACACCGGAAGGTGAAGCTCAGAGTAAACTCACTGCATGTATCTGGTGTCAGGAACTTTGCGGTTGGTGGGGGTGTTGTCGCTGGCTTGCTGGTTGAACTTGTTTCGAGCATATGGGTCTTCACCAGGTTGCACTTTCTTCTTGTCAATGTAAGCTTTGTCGTCAAACTTGTTCCATGCCACCTGAAATCAAAACAAGATGCCAAAGAAATATAATCTCTTCTTATTAATGGATCTTTATCATCAAAGTTGTCCCAAGCCCATGAAATTAAAGCAACATGCTGCAGGATATTCCAAGCCACCTGAAATTACAACAGTTATTGTTAAAGAAAAATACTCTCTTCTTGTTGATGCATGCTTTGTCAACAAACTTGTTCCAATCCACTTCAAATGGGCCACCTCCTATCTCCCCACCCACACCCAAAATTGCTTATGATCTATTTTATGCAAAGAACAGCCCCAGCTTTAATGTGTCATGCAATAAAGTATAGTTATACATAAAATGACTTTTTTTCATAAAATCTTTATCATGCAGACTTCTGATGATTAATGATGTTGCTTGTATAATTTTGAATGTTAGTTATGTGATAGCATCATTTGCATGCATACATACATATACAGCAAAAAGCACATGGGCACAACCTTATTGCTTGCAAAGACTTTTCCATTGTTGCTGTCAACATTGTGCTGCTTGTCATCAGCAGCAGGCAGCTCAGGTTCGATGATGACAGGCTTGGTCATTGCCGGCTTAAACCTAAGTGGTGGCTCAATTATCTCTTTCTTCTGTGGTACATGCTCTTCTGCTTTTTCAGCCCACTGACGTCCAGCAACATCTGCAGGTACCACCTGAATGCCATCTGGTCCAGTGTCAACAGCAACAATGTTCTGCCTAGATTCCTTCTGCAAAGGAAGAATGGGCACACAGATTTAGCTTGTGAAGCAAACATTTATCCATCATCTACCAAGAAGGAGAAAGAACAGAAAATATCATCAGAATGCACGTTAAAGATCGGAGATACCTAGAAAAGTTACATGTACTAAAAACCATCTGAAGATACACTGATAAAGTTTTAAAAGTTTGTACAGTGTACTGTGTAGTACAACTTTCTGGAACAAGCAACGTTTTTCAGCCAATAATGAAACTTTCTACAAAACTTACACTCAGCCAGCTGTGGAATACATTGGACATTTCCAGAAAAAATTATGGTATAGCAGCACTTTCCAGAAGACTGGTAAGCTTTCCAGACTAAGGTCGAACGTAGTCGCAGACACAAGACATTATTAGACAAGAACACAACAATTGAAAAAAAAGTTTTTTGCCGACTTTTTGTTCTGGAGAGCTTGGCAATAAGGCAGCTCTGGATTACTCAAGAAACGCTCTAACGCAGCAGAAATTTCAGGAATATGACTAAATTCTTCATAACCTGGCAGAATATCTCATAGTATGATAGAATATATCGTAAGTTTTTGGAAAGGAATGTAATTTTAGGAATAGTTCTATGCATAACTATTTCAGAAAACAAGAGACGTAAGAGTGTGTTATTGTATTTGTCCACCATATCAGCCACAAATCGTTTACAATAATTTCCTCCCTTTGCTAACCCACCAGTCCTGCTTAAAAATCCAAAAAAGGTCATGACATGCAACATAAACTGCTTTGTTATCATGTTAGGTCAAAGTGTAAACTTTAAAAATGCAGTGCTAGCAACTTCTGACATGTTATAGTGATGTGGCATCTATCAGCAAGTCAAATTCTAGATCGCTGATCAAATACTTCTAATTAACACAATATGACCTGTATAAAATGTACAAGGACACATCCTTTCCCATATCAAACCTCCCTGCATCCCTCCCTCTACAGTTTACCGCTATAGGAAACACAAAGCATAAGGCTAATTCACTGGGATATGGCCACCACACCCAGTGTTTGCTGTTGTTGCTTTCTCTGCAAAACGTTACAGGAAAGGGCGGTTTTAATTGTTATGCTGTGCTCCTTCCTGCACTTACAGCTATAGTGTGCTGAACAGAGAAAGCCATGACTGTGACCCATGGCGCTGTAAGGGTTAACAAGAAGCACAGTATTAACATGTCTAAAGTGGCAGAAAACATCACACAAGACTGAAAACAGAATTATTTACACACACAAATGATCTAAGGACTGTTTTCAAAGCTGAAATATTACCCTAGATTTTTTTAAACAATTAAGCTATGGAAGACCACCTTCCTATCCTGTGTCCTTTAACAAAGCCTGTGCAAATAGGCTCACATTAACCAGTGTCTGCAAACTGCTACTAAATCGGCCTCTGGCAGGAAGACGAAGGTGAGATGCTAATGCATGAGGAAATCTTTTGAACTGGTGCCTTTATATTTTGATAACCTGATCAATCATGGAATCCTGATTGTACTGAAAGAATGGAAGGAGGGGAGGGAAGAAGAGGGAGTTCTTTTCCACAGCAACATCAAAGAGACAAAAGCAAATGAAATTTTGGCTTGCAATGCACTTAACTGTTCACTGGCTAACAGCCTTAGCTAGCTCCTGTGAAAACTGATTATGCATCTGAAAGCATTTCATTTGGAAACAGCTTCACGGGGAAACACAAAACTGGGCTGAATGACGAAAACAGAGTGCAGGCAGTCAGATGATGAAAGCGACCATTGTCACCAGATTCAGAGGATGTTAAGAACCTTAAGTCAGTGCATGCAACATCTGTAGTATTGTCACCTTTTGGGGTCTTTGATGGGTCAAAGAAAGCCAGCTATTGTCCAAGCTGTGAAAACCTTGACGACCACCTGGTACATCGGGGCCCATAGTCCCCTTAGATCCAGCCGATACCTAGCTGATGACGTCGTCAGCAGGGCAGTAAAGGTGACAACAGAAGGAAAAAAACTACAGGTGATTCATAGCAACCTGTGACTGCCACGTTGACGATGTGTTTAACGAAGCTTGGGTCCCCAGACATCGTTGAAGATGTAAGGGATTAGTTCACCTAGGTAAAGGGGACTGTCAGGCGGTGATTGCCTCACCACTGGCCAGCCGCCAGCTTGTGATAATAGAAGAGGCTTATGATGCTTTTGTGGTCAAGGAGGGAAGGTGTCCGTGTTGCCCTGGGGTAGAGATGGGCGGGGTTTAGCAGTAGACGCTTGCTGACCAAGAGGTGTGGCCTGAGCCTGTCTTGACCTGATTCGTTGTTGGAGATTTAGACTGACCACATGTGAACATAGATGTGTATTGTATGTGTATGAGCTATATAATACATGGTAGGTGAAGAAATCGTCTCATCTCATCACGTTCTTCCTGTTGCGACTGGGAATCGTACTGCTTGCTTGGAAAAAAGCTGTCTCGGAGACCTTTGGTTTGTACTTGAAGGGTCCACTAGAGACCGTCGAATCGTCGGTGCTGTGGACCAGACGACAGGACTCGCGAGGTACTGGACTGCCACTACGGACGTGGCAGGGACGCAAGAGCAAAAACGACGGTCGGGGAAAAGGAGACAGGTCCGATCTCTACGAGGGGATCGTTAAGGTACTGGGCTGTGAGTGTTACAAGTCCAGAGGTCAAAGCGTGACCTGAGAGATCGCACAGAAAGATCTGTGCGCCAGCCTTGAGAAAACGCCATATCCTTTGTGGCGTGTGTCGGCGTCAGCACCGAGGTCTGCTGTTATGTGGGAGGTGTTCAAGAGGTCTTCAGGATATCTACTGGTGAACATATCCAAAGAGGGAGCGCTCCAATGTACAGATTGTCATGCGGACTGTATGAAGCATTTAGGAACGAGTGTTGTGTTCTGTGAGTGTTGTGTATCACGTGGTCAGTCTTTTCTCATATGGAAAGAAGAGATCAAGGTTTGTTATTGTGTTTAATGGCGAGGCGGGTCATGTAGGGTGGTATTACATGATATTGCAGACCTAGCCAGAACAGAAGGAAATTGCGGGACGCCTAGAGTTTAACGAGTTGTAACACATATTACGGTGTTTGTGGTTCTTTATAGGAGACTGTAGGTGTCACCACCCTGCCTTGACAGAGTTCCTGATGTTGGTGAAACACGAGTCAGATGTTTCACCATGTCCACATTTTCACAACGTGCTAACGACAGGCAAGGAGGCTGGAAGGACATTTGAACCCAGTGAGCCTTCAAAAGTCCACCCGTCAAAATCACAATTACGTAGACTGGCTACAGAAGTTGTGTTTTTAGCAACCCATTATCAACCACAGAAGACAGTGTTTGCCAAAAGATAGTATGTGGATCCTTCAGCCTGTCCCACTTGAAAAGAGAATGACAAGAGGTAGGCCTAAACACGAAAGGTCCAACCATGAGACAGATCCAAACACGAGTTAGGTCTGAACACAAGCTAGGTCTAACCTTGGCAGAAAGTCTGACTTGAAAAAGAAATTCCTCAAGGGGTATAAAAGACCCTGGGGTAAGAAAAAGTTAGGGTACAAAAACTGTCCCATGGTGTAAGTGAATGATGAGTGTGTGGTGTGTGTGTGTGGGGGGGGGGGCGGGGCAAGAGGCATTGCAGATGACTACTGTTATGTATGTTCTGTACAGTTACGCCAAGTATTCCAGAGTCTCGGCAGCAACAGTTACGTGGATCAGAAAAAGAATGATGTAAAAACCAAGATAGATACATTAAAGGTGTCCTGCTAGGTAAAACCAGACAGAAAATTCACCACAAGTCAGTTTGCTAGAGTGATTGAGAGCTAAGAGTTGGAGAGCAGAAGGACACCACTACGTGTATTTTACTAGCAAGTGAGCTACACTCCCGTGTGGTAAATCCTAAATACATTATTATGAAAAAAATGCGATGTTATTACCAAATAAGGCATTTACACACACTTCAAAATGATAAGCAAAAGGTGAGAACTGACACTGGGTGGGCTACTGTGCCAGAAATTTGTAAAGGAATTTGTTCAGAAACTGCAGTTTTTTCAGTTTAAAAACATTAAAAATAACAGTGCTCGTTCCTTTTGAAAATCAAGTTATAAGAAACCCTTCTTGAAAATGTAGGATGCTATGGATGAATAACACTGAATTGTAACTGCTTCCCCAGAACAATCTAAGCGAAAACAGTTTGGTTTCAGTATTCATTTTCCTTCAGCCAGCAAGCTGATCTGTCACCGATCAATCAATACAAACCTAAAGCCGTGCGAAACTTCTTTGCTCCTTTTGTCAAATGCCACGTGTTAAAAGTTAGCTGACCCGCCACCTACCTCCCAAGGGTTTTTGAAAGGCGGCAGATGTTATAAATGTATCCACGAATGCGAGAGAAAGACAAGCATTCTTACCGCACCTTGGATTATGCGTAGAAAAATCCACTATCAAGTTGCTGGTGAAATAAAATCTTGCATCGCTATTTTCTTCTACTGAGTGGGTGGCCTCTTCCATTTCTCACCGACTTGAAATGTTCATTAGTGTGAAAAAAAAACCATTGATTATTCATGCCATAAACTCACTCCCATAAAACAAGTGATTTTTTAAGCAGTGCACAAAAGTGGTGATACATCCCCACCGTACAATTATACGCTACGTTCATAATATAATTGTTGCACTAATTAGCACCCCGCCCCAAGGAGTTTCAACCCAGCTGTCAGCGTCACTCACACTGTGGCTGCCAGCAGGTAAGTTTACGGGGTGGACAAACACTGGGAAGAACCAGGTGTGAAAGCGCGCCGTCGTATTTCGTTAGGTGTCTGCTATCGAACAGCACAGGTAGACAACGAAACTGAAGCGAGTCTCTTGGCAGACAGACGACAGAATGATGCGTCAATGTGAGGTTACAGGAGCTGCTTCGCCTGCACGTTTGACGCAAACCGACGTGAGGTCCCTGGGCGGCTTTCGTCACCGGTTTGAAATACGGC
Source organism: Lanistes nyassanus (assembly GCA_004794575.1). NCBI lineage: Eukaryota > Metazoa > Mollusca > Gastropoda > Architaenioglossa > Ampullariidae > Lanistes > Lanistes nyassanus. The sequence continues at coordinate 559,959 of SMGT01016276.1, forward strand.
AGCCTGTATACATGCAACGGCTCGCTTGACAAGTCTTCATGCAGTTATGATCAGCTGTGTTGGATGTGGCCATGCCCGTTCCTTATGCTTGGCTCACAGGGTTCGAAGTTTTGTTTGTATTATACACCGACACAACAGCTAAAGTCAGGATATTCCATGGTGAAGAGCCGTCCCTGTAAACAGGTGCCCAATCAAGAGTAAATATATATAACGTGGGGCAGAGACGAGATATGGAGACCCACTGTTCTTGGTGACACGTACTGGACCTCCTGCACATGCATGGCTCCAAGCTGAACGAAGATAAGGTGGTGCAGAACTGTATCTTCAACATAACCACCATTCCGCAGTGCTATGAGGACGGACGTGTTAAGAAATGGGGCGTCATGGATATGAAAACACAAACAAAAGCAGGTGTAGACGATGAGTGGCTCCCCCTCCCCTCCCCCGAAAACCCCACCCTTCACGGTTATAGGTGTTTCTGTTCAGTGCTGTCATTTTATAAAATATTTACAGCGCATGCATACATTTTAATGATTATACATACGAGTGCCCAATTTTCAGTACAGTCACGTAACGAGATCTCGATGAAAATAATACAAATTAAAAATCCTTCAGCTAAAAGGACTGCAGCAGTGCGGTGACTGGCCTGCAGCACATTATAAATCAGATTAAAGATTTTTAATAAATAGTCGCTGACAATATCATGCATCAGGCGACCTGCAATCTTTGATCTGATCAGCGTGATGACAGATCGGAAATAGGAGGTGAGGGTTAGAGCTTCAGCCCGAAGGAATATGTCTGATGGCGTAAAGATATTTACATTTCAGTCCATGAATACATTCAGCTGTAAACGTTTTTCTTTCTCTTAGGTTTTTTCCCTTCTCAAACTGCTTCATATTCTCTCCATAAGATGATAAAGTTAAAAAAAATCGAATCTTTGTATTCTTTCAATCTTTGGGCTGCGGACAGGATCTTATATGATTCTGTTCCTGCAAAGACTGGAGATTGGGGGGATGTGACGAAAGCATGTGTCGATCAGCGGTCAAGAGGACAATCAATGGGATTGTATGCGACCCCACCCTCTTTTCTACAGTCTGTGATCTCCAACGTCTGCACGTCACACGAAGAAAACTCACTGACTTACTGCCCGAAAATGCACGCATCATAGTTGTGTAATTTCCGAGTTAAGTGCTTCGTAACACTGCAGCCCTGGAGCTAACGCAACAAGAGTTCTTTAGGTTATCTGCTTATTACAGAGTTTCACGTCTGTTTATGTCACCAAGTCCCACGTACGTGGTCGATCTGTATTCAGCTACCTCCAATCCAGACAGCACGTACGCGACCCTGAATACCTTCGCTGTCCAGGTCTACAGCAAGCCACATTTAGACGCACTTGTGTCAAACTCTACGCAATCTCTGGTATAACGTGACGATCGACAACGATGATGACGATGATCGGACCGGGGGAGGGGGGTGGCTGTAATCCAGGTCTTCCTAAGCATCACGCCCCACATCAGGAATGCTAAACACCCGTGGTTAGGTTGCAAAAGTGTTTCGTAACTTTAATTCCTTTCCGTGCTTAAAACTAAGTGTGTCAGAGTGTCAAACGGCAGAGTCAAATGGCACTGAAACGTGTAGGAGGCGTGAACAACAACTCTGCCCTGATCACATGACCTCAAAAGACACACTAGACATGCAGCTTCCAATGATGAATACAAGAGATAAAATGCGAGTCTTGCTCGAAGGAAGACGCGAACACAGATAACAATTTAAATATGAGCACTCCCGGCAAAATGCATTTGTCACATTTGATTATGTAAGCTAAAACTTTACGCAGCACAAAACCCAGCTTAAGACAAGACTAACAACATCCTTAGACATTTATAAAATCACAGCACGTTATCACCTAGCACTACTAGTACTCACAATCCTAAAATGACTGGCCCGTGCCCTTTTACTGTGACCTGTGAATGGCCTTTCTGTGATTCTGTGTTCGTGATAGCCTGTTGCTGTAAAATGCAAAAATGGAAAGAAAAAGGGCTTACTTTTACCTGTGATTGGGGAGGGGGAGGTGAACAAGGCCGAGCACAGTTGATGGGAGGAAACCCATCACCAACTAGACTAGCATAGGGCTAAGGAAAATCAAAAGGCGTTTTGAAGTATGCTGTGCCAATAATTTCCTTTAAGGGGAGAAAAGTTGTTATCTGCGTTGTTTTTGAAAATGGCGGACGACGGTACAATTTTATGTCGACCCGACCTACTAGGGTAGAAACAGCAACAAATTCGTCGAAGGGAAGGAACCTTTAAGAGATCTTATAAAATTTATAACAGACACAATCGCCAAAGGAAACTAAAGCACAATACTACATATTAAGCAGTTACGCAGCTTTCGTCTTGTGTGTGATTTGAACAGTGTGAAATGTACGCTTCAAAAGAAGCTGTGATCCGCGAATGTTTGGGGTTATTGTGATCAGTGAAACAGCAAAGTCTTCTTGTGACCCCCCACCCGCCGCCAAAGGGACCCTCCAAAATGATGCACGGGTATTCATATAGTCGTCAATACAGACGTGCACATGATCTGGGATATTTTGTTTGCTTATGCCAGCTAAAAGGTTTCAGGGAGCACGACGGCTGATAATATCTTGCATGCTGGCGCTGGCAGACATTTCCAAAGCTGCCACAGACGGCGTTTGCCTGGTCACCCTCCGACGAGCTAGGGATCAGACGATTGTGGCGCGGTGCCTCACAAATTCAGTACCTGCTCACCCTCCTGCCAATAAACATCGCCACAGGTGTCAGACACGGCTCAGGTGGACTGACCCCTGAACCTTCACGTCCGCCGGCGTGGTACGTGCACACACGATCACAGACCCTAACAGTTCCGCGATCGCGGGCAAGAGATAACCGATCAGCGTTAGGGGGAAGACGTGTAAGCAAGTTGTCTTCGCCTGAAGAGGGATGAACTCTCTCTTCGTGTTTTACTGGTGCTTTCCAGCGACATGTGATAGTGGAGCGTCCTCCAGGCTTGGCGCGACGCTGAGTTCGGTAGTAGTTCAGATCTCATACCCAGTTCTATATCGAACCGAACCACACAGCTCAGCGAGACCAAAAACAAACAAAAATCCCTGTCAGCTGGTAGAAAGTTAAAAAAAAAAAACACGTGAGAGTTTGGATGATGTCATTCCGGGGACTGCGACTGTGTAGTCTCAGTGTCACATGTCGCCTACCAGGATCTGCGTACCGCGACAGCTCCCTCTGGAGTCGTCCTCACCCGTTCAATAGAAGACGGTACCCTGCAAACGACTTTTCTCTAGATGTGTACCCATGCATCGGGCTGTCGACTTTCAATTTACAGCCCAGTTTACGACTCGCCAAGAGAATGAATGGGCAAAGCACAGCGGGGAGGGGCGAAGTGGCGGACAGAAGGAAAGCGTGCACGTGGTCTCTGTCATAAGGATAACAGAAACTTTGTGTCGATATTACATGTATAAGCAGTACGCCTGGCCCTGAAGTGGGACTGTGTACATGCTATGCACGCGCGTGCGTGAGTGCGTGTGAAGGTAAGAGGGAGGTGGATGAAGGTACAAAGGGAAAAAGACCGAGCGCATGGGTTACGTAACGGATGACTGTGCGTGCGTGTGCGCCAGTGAACCTCACAAAGAAAATGCGCTGGGGGGGGGGGGTTGTTGGGAAGGGGGGACGTGGAAGAAAAGACATTACTCAAGTCTGAGATACATTTCCAGCAAGAGAACTGTTACCGGTTTCCACAGACAAGAACACTTTTTTTCATTTTTACGATTTAACGAATACTACTGAGACAACCTTCTCCAAACATTCCTCTTTTTGCTTCCACATCGTCGTCAAACATTTAACATCGAGTGCACAAAGGCGTTTGTGTCCAGCGCTAGCCTGTGTAGCCTTGTATCACGTTTCCATACCGCGTGCTGTAACAGCTCGGACTGTAGTACAGTTGACCTGTAGTGCTGATTGTTAATCTTTACATTGCCGAGAACAGATTTATCGTGTTAGTGGCTTAGCGCGAACCAGTTATACAGGGAAAATATTTCTCTCACTATGAAGTGCTATCTTAATCGGCCAGCAGTTGCCGGCAGCCAGTGTCCTAGCGCCAAACGAGCAGGAGAGGATATGAGCCGCGCCAAGCCACGCGACACAGAGGATACCATAAGGCTGGGAGACTTCCCGAACTTTCAGCGGTGCAGCACACCTCGGAGCGTGCCTGTATGCTTTGGCTGCTGACAGAGGCTTGCACTCCCCGTGTCTGCTCAGCACCTGGTGCAAACAGCGCGGAGAGTGCAATCAGCCCGCCAGCCTCGCCATCTCCATCCCCTCCTTTGCGCCGGCGATGACGCCAGATCGTAGGCATCCTTCGCAGTTCGGCGCGACCTTCAGCCTCGTTTCCCTTATTTCCCGAAAAGCTGCACGCAATCGAGATTCGGCCTGAAGAAGTAAAAAGGTTTCAATGTCGCTTTTCGCGTTTTCGTTTGTTTGATTTCTTGATGGCACGCTCCCAGCAGCCTCTTACGCTTTGGTTTTGGAGAAACAGTGATATGTGGCTATCCCAGCTTCAGCGGGAAGGTGTTCCAAACGAAAGCGGCTACCCTTCGCAACTTCTTTTTAACGTCCCGCCGCAAACAAGGTGTATATCAGGACGGAGTTGGTTAGACAAGTTTACGTGCTGCAACACGTGGGACTGCTGTCCCAACCAGTCACACTATACCGACACCGGGCCAACCAGTCATAGACATAGTACTGCTCCCTATAGTGCCAGGCGTCTGGCAGGGCAGCTACTAGATTGCCAGTTTTTAAATCTTAGGCATGACTCGGCCGGGTTACTCGGACACCTTAACCGTTAGACTACCGATGCGGCTTGCTATCTTTGGCATTATGAAGCAATGTCATCTGCGCATACACTTTAAATATACTTTATGGATAAACATGATCAGTGCTCGTTTATTTCACCCACGTCAGCAATTCCAATCGACTTATATACAACTGAGTAGTTAATTTTATTTATAGACAAATAATGATCCTTTCTGAGATGAAGTTTACTTATCCAGTTGGTGAATAGAAAATTATTAAGTCTAAACTCTCAATGCAAGCAGCATTAACGCCTTAATGAAATAACAGTACAAACGCCCAATTAGCAAGTCAGAGAAAACCAGATTAGACGTGACACTTCATCAGCTGGGAACACCAAGCACGCTCTTATACTTACTACAGCAATATGATTTTTTAAAAATGTCAGAAACAGTCCTCAAAGTTTTGAGATCAGTTGTGTAGGTAGTGGGTACATATGGGAAAGCAACAAACGAAAAATATTATCAGACGAAGTGCCTCAGGCTTTCAGTTTACAATGACAAGGCTCGACCCTCCTCGCCCGTCCACTCCCACAAGAAAACAAGAGCTGTGATCGTGGGCTATCCACGCTACCTCCATCCCATCTCAAAAAGACAATTTTTATAATGGATTTTAATAATAGCAAAAACGTTGTCACGTTTGCTTTTACGTCTGAAGCACTGCCTCTTCCTCACATGCGCATGCTCCTCGTCTCTGCAGAATGAACGCTGGTGAGACACAAAGCCATGTGACCAGCTCGGCAGCGAACAGCGCTCGTCTAAGGAGGGTCGAAATCCAATTACAGACGCTTATTTTTCTCGTGGCTGGCTGACGGACGGCACAAACCTCCCCGGAACTGCTGTGATGTCATTCTCCAAACCTGCTGAAGGCCGCAGACTGCTAAGGAGTAATGGGTCCGGCTGAGACTGTTTCTTCTTTTTCCATCGCTCCCTCCACCTTTTCTCCATCTCCTGAACAGAGATTAAGGCGCACAACAAACTGAACCGTCTGTAGTGTTGGCCGCAACACAAGAGAAAGTGAAATTAAATACGGACTGACGTCTTTGCCTGTACAGGGTGTTGTTTTTAATGGTGTAGATCCTGCACACGCAAGTATTATTCTCACAGTTTGCCTATCGCTTCTCCCCACCTTGAATAACTTATGACCTTCATAGCGGTGGACAGAACGAGGTGCTGAGGGGAGGTATAAGTCATGCAGACAGAAGGTTGGACTCGATCATCCGCCTAGGTAATGAGCGAAATGTAGAATTCCGTTTCTGCAACGACTCAGAAGAGATGTTTACGCGGCCTTATTCCCACATAAGTTAATGGCAGCGAAAGTGGAATGAGGACGCCCTCCTTCCGCTATTGACCGTACGATGTGGAGGGTTAATGGCGAGGTTCCAAAGCTTCAGCTTGACATGGATCGATAAATGCATGTGTTTTTGATACAGTCACGTGTAGGAGAGACGCTTGCACTCTCAGCTCGATCGGCCGTTAGGGTCGTGACGTTTGGTATGGTCTATTCCTGCCCACACTAGTGGACAAGACTTATATTTATAAATACGTCATTCGCAAGACGATTACTTGACTGGCTGTCTACAACCGGATGACAGTGGGTTCTGGTTCGCCGAAAATTGAAGAACAGGTGTTCTTGGTATCCAACAAATATCGACCACAGTTTTTCATTGTTCGGCCATCCTGCCGTCCCTGTTTCTGTACCCCAAAACAACAACAAATAATGTAAACGACGTGCTGGAGCAGGCCTTATTATAGGCTTAATCTCTGCTCAGAGGCCACCAATTACAAATTCCTTCACTGAAAAGGGTAACATAGTTTCTATTACATTTGTAGCTTCAGTCTGCAGTGTGGCTTTGAGAATATCCGCCACATTCAGATAAACTCAACCGACGCGCCGTGTTTAAACCTGCTATAGTGAAGCATTTCTTGGCTAATGCTGCTAACGCAAAAGCAGTGCCTACAGAGTAGACCGAAAAACTACTCACAGGACTTGATCAACGCAAAGAAAAACAAGACACCGTCGGACCTAGGATAAAAATAAAATAATGGATCTAGATCTCTATACAGCGTCACCATTTCGAAATTAATATGTGTTCTGAAAGCGCCTTCTTATACCTTGTAAGTGACATGCTTGAATTTTGCAATGACACAGCCTAATACACGTTGAAACATGTCCAACGTGAAAACTGTTATAAGACAATAAGGCAGAAAAAGATAATGGCCAAGTTTCTGTAGAAAGCTTTATTCTTCAAAGACAGGGTTACCTTTTCTATGCAGGAATATGTACTTAATTTTACACCGATGGCTATGTGGAAAGGGAAAAATATGCTTGTGGTACCCATATTAATACATGCACAAAAAATATACGCGAAACGCCTAATCGCTCTATTTTTTAAAGCGAATGTGATGATGAAGACCAACTTCTACCAATTTGTTCAAGGACACTGCAGTCTACCCAGCACTGCGGCATGCAAACGAACGACTAGCTGGAGCAGCCTTTATTACAGGCTTACTCTCTGCTCAGAGGCCACCCATTACAAATTCCTTCACTAAAAAGGGTAACATAGTTTCTATTAAGCTATGTACACTAAGGTTTAACACTAGGCTAACACAAACTCTCACTTTATCGAAACAAGTTGGTTAGGACCGAGTGGTGTGCGCACACATGCACGCGCACGTCTGCAGACGGAAGAAGTGTTGGGACCGGACTTCCCTTCTTTGGCTCATGATTGGCAGCCACTGGTGCGGCGCTCCACGGCTCTTTGTGTCATTATGACACTGCTGTGGGCGTGTGCACGAGGAGAAATAAGTGTCAAGTCACATCCAGACTACACTGCTTCTACGGGGAATGACGATGCCAGTTTAGGTTATTACAAGTGTGTGTGCACACCTGACCTTAGAGGTGGATTTCCCCTGCCAGTCTCTCCCTAAATTAAAGTGTTCTATTCTTTTTTTTTATTCGGTTTTTTGTTTAATTTCTTGCTCTGACCATAACAGTGGTACACTAAACAAAGTCCTCGCTGTATCCGTATGACAAAAAGTTAAGCTTACTTTGAGCTTATTCCCTCAGACTTGATTTAAATATGTTTATGCAATTCAACAATGCAATATATACATTTAAAGTATTTCAGCTAGGACTTAAAAGTGGAAAGGCCATGTTGATGTCTTATCACCACCAAGGTACTGGTGGAACGCGTTACTGAGAAATTGTTCTCAAATCGCTAAAATTTGTTGATGAGTCGTTAGATGATTTTCAACCTTACATCGTCATATCTCACCATCTTCCTTTTATTTTTATTTTATGAAGAAGTGCCATTAAATCAAATATTTTGTATCAGTGGCGACACAAGGAGCTGAAAGCTCATGAGTGGTCTCCTGTAGAACACGAATCAAATGGTCTCTTTTTTGTCTGAGACCACTACATACCATTCACATATTGAAATAAAACAAATTGACCATGCCAACCACATCTCTTTACATTATGATGTATGACGAGGAGGTGGATCAAGAAGTGGGGGGGGGGTGGCCAGGAGGCACAATAAAAACAAACTTGACAAACGTGTTTGTCGAAAGCTCAGATTAGTCACAAGCAAACAAACATGTCAGGTTCACATGGGATCACTGTCACCGTCACCCTTGTCCTCACAAAAAGTTGATGTTTACTCTAAGTACTGCAGTCCACTGTGTATCAACGTTTGTCAGAAACGAACTGCCTTTTAACAACACGTCAAGCGGCAGGAGGCTGCTTATCTCCAGAATTAATAAAACGCCGTCGCTGTCGTATTTACAGAAACCATCTTGCAGTCGACTACTTAAGTCAGATCCCCGGGAAAGAAATGGAGGGACGGACAGTGGGAGGAGGTAAGCGCGGGGGTTGGGAGGTGACAGAATGAGGACGATTGATCAAATTCGGGAACACACAGGCAGCCACGTTAGTCTGGCGCATAAAATTACAAAAGGATCAACTTGTTTGCGCGGGCAGCCCGCCTTGTATGTCGCTGTAAGCTTGATGCCCTCAGTAGCCAGTACGTGTCGCTGTACGCTTCCCAGCAGACTAATAGTGTCGCGGTCCCTGCTGGGCAACGTTCATCATCTCACCGAACGAGCTACGGTCACACTGTCGCGGCCCTCTGATAGGTAGCCACCTAACTGATGCGTGTGTGCATGCATGAAGGCACGAGCTTCAGTGCGTGTGTATGTGTGTGTGTGTCTGTGTACGCGTGCGGGGGTGCATGGATGCGTGCGTGAGCGCACTTCCTCTTCGAGTCACGAAATAGGCATGTCCGCATGCCTGTGCGCTTTTCCTACGACGTGTGCATGCGTGGGTGCGTGCGTACGTGTATGGATGCGTGCATGGCGTTTCCCTGTAGCCAAGTCACTGTGTGACGAGCACACGCGCAAAGAGTGGCACCATCCACCCAGTCTACCCCATTTTGAGGCCAGCAGATAAGTTCGCGCAAAGAGGGTCAAAGGAAAAGATAAAATTAATAATAGTTAGCCAAAACCTTTCTCCGTCTGGGGAAATTTGAAATCTGCCAGGTCGTGCTACACAATGAAACCATTTTATGCGCTGCGCCCATGATAAGAGGAATGAGACTAGCCGGTAGCCAGTCTTACAGACTAGAGGAAGGCCCGAAACGCGACGAAGGAACGTCACCAGTACGCTGTACTAACGCAACAGTGCAGTCGACAGCGGAAGGTCTCACCTCCCTGGGTACCGCCATTCATCCCCGTCGCATCTACAAAATTTGCCTCTGGCGACACTGCTGTTCCGGATAACTACTTCCCTAGGTAGCTATCGCGGTGTCATGATAGGAGAGAGACATCGCACCATCTGATCTCAGACTTTTAATCCGTGAAAGCTCGATCAGGCTCGTAACTAAAAGTCGGGTTCAGCTTTAAGTATCGGAGGGGTTCAAAGAACCCATTTGATTCAGAACCAAGCAGTTTGAAACACAGAACAATTAGCTGCAAAGAATACATACCGCTGATGTGTTAACTTATAAATGAAAAATGAGCGACTTGCGCTTTACAGACAGATCTGTTACACGAAAAAATATTAGTACGACGTTTCCGCAAGAACACCACTTTCCTAAGGAAGAAGAAGAACGGAGGAAGAGCGAGAGATGGAGGAAGAGAAAGGGACGAGAAGAAAGATGGGATCAGAGAGTGGTGGACGGGAGACATTTAAACAATGGCAAGGGGATCAGTGTCAACAATTCAGCTGCAGAAACACACACACACACAAAACTGAAAACAAAGTGGCAAAAGTCAGTCTAACCGCCCTGGCGTTGAGGGATGTTTCTTTCTCTACACAGTATGCCAGGCTAGAATGAGTGGTTTCCGGTGCAGGAAGGAACAACAGAAGAAAAACACCTTCTTTGTGATTGCTTGGTTACGATCTGTCAGAAATGTGGCAGAGTCGTGATGGGCTGCACAATATGCTGAAATGTGCCGGGGTGTAAGCGGGTACCTCTGAGATTTTTATCCCACACGAAAACCACGAAACAACCCAGTCGCACTCAAAAGGCCACAGGATTATAACAAAAAATATTCAGTCCTGCCCCTAGTCCGGAACCCCATTGATATCGCTCCCTGTCCCACTGCATGTCGATTTCGTTTCGCTCTGTATTGAATTTCCTGTCCATTTACTTTAGCTCTGCTAAAACGGCTCCTCTCCTAGTTACTGTATTATTTGAAGCAGAGGAAACGGCACTGGGGAAATTTGTGAAAATCAGATGCCCAACCCAATATCTCGCCTTTTTCCTAAACAGTCGAGTAGTCTGGGATACGAGGGCGCGGGACGGAGTTTCGGGACTCAGTCATGTAGCTCTCAGAGCGCGTGAGTTTTTTTTTAAATACCGAGTCAGCATGTACTATGTCGGGCAAGCACCTAGCACATTAAACAGGTTCCACAGCAAAGGAAAACGCAAAGTGGCCGCCGGAAAATCGAGAACTGAACCCACAACCCACGATGCTCTCCATCTTAGTGAAGACCACTTCATCACGGCGACCCCGTAGTCTAGCGATCGAGAGGTGCATGGTGGTTGGGAGGAGGGACAGCACATTAACCTACAAATTGACATCTACAAGTGCAAGATGCCACGCCATGCACCAGAAGGCACTGGAAGGCCGCTAGCACTAACGCTGCAACTTCGAATCTGCTGCTGTACCACGTAACCCCTGACCTCCAGCCAAGCACAGGAACTCTCGCCACATGACAAATCTTTGCTGTGCAACAATCGTAAGGGCACACCTTCCACGTGGCAGTCTGCCCTGCACTGCCGTCGCTGGTGTCATTCATGCCAACAAAATCTGGATGATGGTAGGAATAAACTGCAGCAGGGGGGCAATGAATAAGGTGTATGGGATTATAAAATTCCTCCATTATAGCCATAACCGCAAAAAGTGATGTATTAGTGGACCACAAGTTCAGGAAAGAAGGATTAGAAAGAAAGAAAATGGGGGAGGGGGAGAGAGAGAGCAAGAGGGGGGAAGCTGATGACACCGCCTTTCCAGGTTTGAAAAATAAAAACATCTAATGATAAACATGATACAACATTAACCACTGTAGACATATGTCTACATATTGCTTTAGTCTTCTTGTGATGAGCAGAATATGCTTCACATAGCAACTTCACAACCATTCAGAATGTATTCCAGTCATAACCTTCCTAACGAGAAATTCTTTAAAAAAAACAATTAGTAATACTGACATAACCATGTGCGAGGCATCAAGGCAATAATTTAAGTAGACAACTAATGACTAATCATGAGTGTGTAAGTAACAATCAGTTCAAACATGACTCTGCTATGCGATTACATTTTGCTGAAATGTGGGGCGTTAAAATATTCTGCATATTGTCTTCTCATTTCCACACGTCTGTGAAATTCCCAACAGTCTTCTGTTGCCATCTGGACTGTCACATCTGTGATATTCTCAGCAAAACACTCTGCTTTTGCTGCTCCCTCATGCCAGGGTTGTAATATTCCAAATAGTGTTCATTTTTAAAAGTGTTTGTTTTTAAAAATCACAAAAAACATCACCAATACAAATTGCCGCTGCCACTCCCCCCCACCACCACCACCACTACTAGAGCACAGTATGACCAGTTTCTACGTGGGCATTAAAATCAAAGAGTAAGCACTGTGTATCTGTGTATCCATTGTACTAAATTTTCTATTTCTTTCTTGCTTAACCATTTCAGTCTGCTGAAATAGGTCCCACAGAGCAAGCAGGCCAGGTGCAAAACTTTGCTGGCTTATCTTAAAGTTGTCTGAGATACCTGAAGACCTTCTCTTTTGACATGACAGCTACATCTTATCAAGCCCATAAGGCTTATCTTGCAGATCGGTCTCCACATCCCTCTGCATGGCAGCAACAATATCCTGCTTACCTTTTTATCTTGATTCTGCTTTCCTAACAACTGTTCTTTTCAAAGCTACTAGTTTTGCAAACTATGGAACTACTGTTTTTGCCTGTCTGCTTGTGTGCATATGCACACATGAATGTATGTGTATCAAAACTGTATGCATGAGAATGAGTAGGCTATGTGTGTAAAAGTTCAAAACAAAACCCTAAACTTGTATTTTCAAACCAACATTTTTTTAACCTGGCAAAAAATCTTTTCTAAACCATTAAATAAATATTTTCATCTACACTCTGAGTGTACCTGGTTAGCCTATTCAACGACACAGTACTTGGCTGCATTTTCAGCGCTGTCTAGTTTTCAGTTTGGCTAGTCAAAGTTTGCTGTCACTCGCCAACGGCTAGTGAAGTAAAAGATTTTTATTTTTTGCTATATAAATCCACTTTCCCGAGGTGTTTTCGTCTTCTGTACAACTATCGAGAGCACAATGTACGTCTAGATAATGAACACCGATTAGACTACACCATTCTCCCAAACTTAATTATGACTATGGCACGCCCACTGTTCTCATTTGGCTCATCGGTCTCGACTAGTCAATCCTCCCCCCTCCCATCCCTCCACCAGCCCCTTGGTCTCTCCTGCTTCAAGTTACACGTCTTCTCAAATAAATGGCACGCTTGTCTGATGTCTACCCTCGCAGATATCACTGCACTTCCAGCAACACACAGCATCGTCGTTCAAAATGCCACGGCTGCAACTCAGTATAGCTATCTAAAAGCCGAGAATTTACCTAGCGATAGGCCTACCGCGTACAACCCGACAATGATCGAGGGTAGATAGCATTAAGATGAGTTGAGGTATGTTGGGTTTTCCAAAAAAAGCCAACTCACGCTGTCTTGGTTGGCTTTATAGATGTAAAAGCCAATACCGAGGAGCCAGACGCTGGCCAGAAGCACCAGCAGGCGAAACTTGCGCCGTATCATTCACGAATCCTCTCCTCCGGCCGCAGCGTGCACATTGAGGCCCTCATGCATCGTCTGCCTTTGAAACGGCTGTACCTAGGTCCGAGTTTCAGCCAATCACAATTGAAATGCTCTTGACTGCAGACAATATCAACAATTCCTCATGCTGGCGCTCGCTGGACGCTATGACTGAGCGAAATTCTGGCTATCTGCAGTTTGACGATCATTTGAAGACAGATCAAGAATATTTTCGATGTCGTGTAGCGTATTATTATTAAGACTCCTTTTGTGGAATGTGTAATTGCGTAAAAGTTTACAGTATAATAGAGTAATTAAGTGATCTGAACCTGTCCACTCCCAACCTGTCCACACCCCGGCCTCTCTTTCATTTAACAGCTGCTTCAGATGTTCACGCAAACACAATTTCACCTTTTTCGTGTTTTTGCATCATCGTCACCCACTACATACGGACTAGTGTACTGTATACTCAATGCTGTATTGTGTACAGCAAAACAAATGGCTAAAAGTATATGATATCTACGTAGCTGGGTTATTTTTATTCGTTGTACTGGCTTTTAAAGTTTTATCAAGATTACCGAAGTGTATGACAATACTTTCAGCTTTGCCTTGATGAGGCCTGATACCACTCATACAAATCTTCCATCGCTGGCATCCTGATACACCAGAACTAATATTTTATCCCCAAACCACTGGAAACGCACCCCCGCTCTACAAGGGAGGTCACTACAATAACAATTTAGGGTAGACTTCCCAAAATGGAAGGCCATTTCCGGAGTCGGTTACGACGTTGTCATTAGACACGATGATGCGGGGGTTAAAAGAAGTGATTGTTAAAATGTATGGCATCTGTAGAAGGATCTATACCATGGCTTTATGATGACTTGTCTAATACATAAGAGCTATGGGGAGTTGGGATCCGAATTCGTCATCCATCATCAATCATTGCATCGCAGAAAGCTTTTCGTCGCTTTGTTCAGCACAGTCGGTGCTTCATGTCTGTTGAAGCTTCATGAAATGGTATTTAAAAAGAATAAAGTATACTTAATACCTTCAGATGTTTTGTGCTATAGTTTAGTATTTTTTGGTCCAACACAAATACTGTATTACTTCATAGAGTAGAACTGAAGTGCTTTTTTCAAAAGTGAAACTGAACCCCAAAGTTACGAGTCAGAGTGTGTAGAGGATGGGTAACATATTTTTTAGAAGTGACTACCCCCCGACTCGAGAAGTCGTGCGTTAGTGGTGCTCCTTCTTTTATCCGCACGACTTTTGCGCGAGTTATGTGCTGGGGGAACACATTCTCTTATCCTCTTGACGCGAGTCGTGCGCTGGCAGTGCGCATTCTCTTATCCGCACGACCAGCAGTTATTGTACAATTGGTAATTGATAATATTATGATGCTAAAATGACACCTATCTGTCAAGCTTTTTTCAGATTTTGGCAGTGGCCTGTAAAGCGACTCCCTAAATATGTTCTACGACAATTAAAATCAGCTTCTTATAGTTATTTGATAATGAACAATATTGGCCAAATTAGTCCGGCCGTAGCTGTATGGTTACGTTGGTGGAATTAATATCCGCGATCTAGACAGCTCAAAGGTTGTGGTTTGAAACTCATGGTTCCACAGTCTGGTGGGAGGATTTTTTTCTCCACACATTTTAAACCTTTGTGTAGAGTTGGGGGTTAGTGAAGCCAGTTAGTAGGGTTAAATGTATACACATTGTCTTCTTTCAGGACATTCTTTTTTTGTGGGTGGTATCGGCGCTGACTGCTGCTGCTGTGGTATTCCGCATATTGTTGAAAGTGAGAAAAGGTACATTTTTCTGTCTCTTAAGTAGCTTTGAGATGACAGGAGCAGCTAAGATAATGACCCCAAAAGAAGAAACAAGTGGATTGCGTTTTTCATGCAGGGCCATGTAGCTTGTCGTTCATTAGCATTTTCTACCTGAAGATGAAAAATATAAAATGAAACATTTTCCAGTTTGAACATAGGTGAAAAATGAAAAACAGTTTCCATTTTGTATCTCCCATTTTCTTCTTCCAATAGAAAATGATAAAAGGAAAACAATGTCTATTGCTCACGTTGGCTGGCAGTCACTGCATGTGGCAGCTTGTCCAGCTCTGATGTCAGGGACATAGATTAGTGTTAAGGGAAGAAAGGAGCTCTCGGTCAGTGATGGACAGAAGCCTGACAAGTGTCAGCGTCAATGTACTAGCAGAGATTGTGGTTTATGAAGCCATTGAGGTGGAAGACAATGTACTTGAGTAGATGCACACAGATGCACACACACAACATCACAAGTACAGAGATGAAATGACACACACACACAAAGTCACAAGTACAGAGATGAGATAGAGGAGAGGGTCAGTGAACAAGGATAAGCCCACTTCAAAAGGATGATATAAACTGTCACAGCAGTACAAATATGAAAATGTCAAGAAATATATATTCTAGACAAAAGTGCATTCAAAGGTACATTCAATCATCATGCATACAACTGTGTGTGTGTGTCAGGTGGGGGTGGGCATGTGGACCCTTGTGATGATACACGACTGAAGATTTAAAAAAAGGGTAACCAAACCTACTACACATTACAGAACACTTCTGCAATAGTTTTGACAAATCAGTTTTTGTTGTGAGTAGTCAAGAAAAACAGGTGACTGCAGCTTGGAGGAAAAACCTTTCTTAAATTTAAAACAAGGGAACTGGACCAAGCTAAACGACGAAAAAAAGAAAAAGACTTAGCTTCAGTAGATGTGGTGCATGGGCTGGACAGCAGGAAAATGACTAAGGGACAGTGAATGAGGGGGGTCAGAGAAGGGCAGCCAATTGCAAGGTGGGTAGGAAAGGGTAGGGAAGGGTGGGGGTGGAGAGTGGGCGGGGGTGGGGAGAGAAGCACGGGTAAAGGGTTGTCAGTGTGGGAGAGAAGGAGGTGAGAGAAAAGAAGTAAGAGAGAGAGAGAGAGGAGGGGTGAGGGGGTTAAGGGAAAAGGAGGGAGGTGGAGGGTCAGTGTTTAAGGTTGAGTCCATGCGCCACATCTACTGAAGCTAAGTCTTTTTATTTTTTCATCGTTTTTGTGTCGTCCTGATGAAGGGGTAGTGCCCCGAAACATGTAAATTGTCTTCGTCTTTGTCTTTGTCATGTCTTAGCTTGGTTCAGTTCCCTTGTTTTGAATTTGTGAGTAGTCACTTTATTAAGGCTTTGCAAATTCTGCCATCACTTAGTCCATTAACTCTAGAAAGCTGGGTACAAGAATAAATCAAAGGATATTAAAAATAAAACAAAAAATCCCAAATGTGGTCTTGCTGACTGTGAAAACCATTGTTGACAACCCTCATGTCAAACTACAACACCATGGCGATAATGTAGTCAATGTGAAATTAATTTATCTAAGACTTGAATGATGGAGTGATGTTCTCATTTAAAATGCAGATCACTGCATTTTTAAAGTCAGGTTGAAATATTCTACAAAACCATAGGACTGTTATTCACATAGGGTTGCGAAACATGGAGACTGACAGTACTTTTTAAGACCACCATTACATATTTGTAAAAATAAAAAATATTCAAGTTAAGCTTCCCCCCACCACCCAAGTGTTGTGGTTAGGTTATTGTTGCCTGACCAACTTTTTTGTTTGGGGGGGGGGGGGTTGGGGAAGACTCTAAACCTTTTGTTTTTCGTCTTTGGTTTAAACTGGTTTGACCTTAAGGTCGTAATAATCCAATATTCTGCATAGGGTTTTTGTATGGCCAGATTAGAAGGGCAATATTCTGTTAAAATAATGAATATTCTGTCAAATCAGCTTTACAAGTCATTGATATGGTATTAAACTGATATTAAATTGATATTGATTAATATTGATACTAAATGATATTTGGAGATGTCTAAATAGCCTCTGTGAAAGGTTTCAACAACAGTTGACTGTTACTAGACCAGTTCATTTAAACTTGGCATCAGAGTAAATCTAAAATACCATGCAGAGATGTTTGCAAACTTGCATGCACCTTAATGAACCATTTTATCAAAGAACACACATATTCCATGCAGAGGATCACAGAAAGCTTCAGTTCTTGTGAAAATAGGGTACATAAGAAATACTTAACACTTTACAAAATCGTTGGTGCCTGCCAATGATGTAACATTTATTCTTATATACATTATTTGTAAGTTCTGGGAATGGTAACTGATGTCATGCAAACGTTTCTGCCATGTACTGCCCATGATCCTAAGACTCCAGGACCTAAAAGAAGTACATGTAAATGAAATAATAATTGGATTGCTGGATGAAAAGATAATACAAACACCATCACTGGATAACACTGACTACTGCAACCCAAGCCACAATGAGACAAATCTTACATTGTTCTTTCCAAAATTGTCTTCATAAAACACAACTTCTAGTGAGTATATTGACACTTGTTAGGCTTTTTTTTCATGCTGTCCATCCTTCCCGTGTAACAGCTTTACTGGTGATCGGGAGCTGTTTTCTTCCCCCCAACACCGGTCTTGCCTTATTGACAAACTGCCCGTGCACAGTGACCACAAACCAACACAACAAGAGGAATAACAGACATTGGATTTTACATTTTCTATTGCAAGTAGAAAAAGCAAAATATAAAATGGTACCAATTTCACATTTTTCACTTGAAGTTTAACATGGAAAATAAGTTTTTTTTGGTTTGTTTAAATAGAAAATGCAGTTGTACAAATGCACATGGATGATGGAGGCATATTGCAGTGTTCCACAGACACTGTACAAAATATATGCAGTGGAGTGTCGCACTTGTACAGTTGAACAAAGTAAAAGAAATATGCGGTACCATAGAATATTACAGAATTTATACATTTTCTGAAGCTTTCACTATGGTTTGGTTTTTTTGTCGGCTGCATGTTTCAGAGACCTTGCTGGTTGTACCATCTCTGGGAGTACAAGTCAAAACACAGTACTGGTTAGGTCATGAAAAAACACAGTTCTTTGATCGGTCGTGTGTGAAGGCCATCATCATCAATGAAGGAGTAACAATGGTGAGTTATCAGCTAGCCAGCATTCATTCAGAAGCTTAGATTGCACATTGGATGTACTACGTGTCTGGTTAATGTGAGTTTTAGGGGACATAAACAGTAGCTTGTCTTAGGCAGTTCCCATCTTAACCAAATAAGACCTAAGGCCAAAAAAAAAAAAAAAAGGCAAGTTTACATGGTGAAAAAAATACCTAGGGTCAGTAGGTTGGTATATTTTAAGCTCTCTTGGAAAGAAAGGGAACTTATCCATGTAGCCCTCATTTAGAATTATGTCCTTTTTGGGGGGTTTCCATTTTGAACAGGTGATGGAAGATAACATTAGGGTTTCCAAGAAAAAAGAGGGTCATTTGGGTAATCACCACACTTTTTGATGGCCCAATATAAGCATACCTGTGGGGTTTGGTTTAGTGTTTATTGCTTATTGTCCCATCACAAATGAGGTGTATATCAGGATGGTTTTGCTTTAGGCAACATGTTTCCACACTGGGACTGCCGTCACAACAAAGGCTTCAGTCCCACTCAGTAACTTTATGCTCCAGGCCAGCCAGTCATAGTACTGTCCTACTAGATTGCCAATTTTTAAGCAATCATCTTAACCAAGATTTTTAAAAATAAAAACATGGGTTAGCTGGATTCGATTGTGGTTAATAAGATTTAAAATACATTTTTCCTACAGTGTTCTCAGGACAGTGATATTCTCAAAAATCTGGAGAAAAAATTTTTTAGTTACTGCTTTAGATCCTTCATGCAATGAACCCTTTTGGAGATGTTACTTCCTGTGTCCCCAAGTCTTTTTAAAAAATAAACTGTCTTATTCATTACTTGAGCATCAATAACTATTAAATGGCAATGTTCAGGTGTTTTACTTTTTTTTCAGAAACTGTAAGCTTCTGTTTTATTTGCAGCAATCAGTGATACATTACCTAGCAGTTCTTCTGACCAGTAGCAGATCAGGCCAAGCAGAACAAGTGCATCCCTTGTTTACTGTAAGTCATTTTTTGTGTTTAAACTTTAAGCTGCACCCATACCAGAGACAGGCTGCAAGCAACTGAGATATTAAAGAGACGTAATAAATAACTATACAGGGTGACTTTTTAAACCTGCCCGTTCCCGCATTGTGGTGGAACCATTTACAGCAATTCAGCTTTCGCTCAGTTGTTGACCTCTCCTAATGGAAGCCTGAAAAAGGCTGTGATCAGTTTCAGATATTTTCTAGCCCACCTGATGTCAACATCCTATCTTTGCAACAAGAAAGATGACTTTTCTGGCATTTACTTAGTGACAATTGTAACTACAATAAGAAACCTTTGGGTCTTAATGACCATACATATGGTACATTTTGGTCTTTACCCTCCCTTGTCATCTGACATTTTTGGGTTAAATTTTGTTGGATTATAGCAGCAGTGATGTGTGCAGAATATGGCAGGAGTTTTTAATATGCTTTTTCAAATCAGGTGGTGATAAGATTTTTAACACAAAGGCATTGCACAGACTCCATTTGGTCAGTCTATAGGCTAGATGTTGTGATTGTCCTAGGCACAGCAAGTCGGGTAATATTGAAAAAGTTCTTTACACAGAACCACAGTTCTTCAGAAGGAAATGATGAATTCAGATATTTTCAGATACACCAGCTCTTTATTTCCTGTTTCATGTCAAACAAGTCTAATGAATGCAAAGGGTGTCATTCATAACTTACCGTCAGTGATATTTCTGCCAAAAATATTACAATATTGCTCAAGATGGTTTGCTTATATTTCTAATGACCAGGAACACTAGAAACTTAATGGAAGTATGGAAGACAGACATATTCTTCAGAAATTATTAGTTTGCATGATGTGTAAATAAAGTTTGTGTTCTTTATGGTTTATTATTTATTCACAATTACCTAAAATCATACAGCTACAAATAAAGACTAAAAGGCATTCAAGGATGTAAATGAGTTCAAGTACAAAGAACTTTGTCATGTCACGAAATTACCTTGTCATATGGTAGTAAGTAAAATGGGATAAAGGCCCAGAAGACATATTTACTCTCTCCCCTCAAGAAACTAGTTAACAGCCTGCAATAGTAAAATATTCTAAATTTAAAGACACATAATCCCAGAGAGGTTGACAAGAATGTATAGTGGTTTTTAAATAAGCCCGTTTCATAAAAGTTGGATCACATTGCATCTTTATGGGAAAATGTATCATATTGCTACATTATGGGAAAATGTACCATATTGCTACATTATGGGAAAATGTTTAGTTAGGTGGTCATCAGCCAGAATTTTGTGAAACATTTTCAGTTGATGTAATAAAACTAACAATGTTAATTGAAGTTTCTTCTCCCAACCCTCTGTGCAGCATTCTTGGCCTCGACTGGAAGATTTAGTCCATGTGTACCAGGCTGTGCAGGGTATCTGGGGCAACCAGTGCTTTAAGAGACTGGATACAAAACTACAACAGATGAATGTTGATGCGAGTGTCCCAGCAATGGTTATGCCCAGGCAGCAGGGAAACCTTTTGGGAGGAGGGGACATGACCAAGGCAGAGAAAGATATCTGACTGTTATTGTTTTACCTGGACTGATTTTGCAACATCTGATCATTAATCAATTTAATGTTTTGCCTGTACTGATTCTGCCACCACTTTAACTCTTTGAGCCCGTAGGGACCCGCAAAAAAAAGAAACCGTTGAGGCCGTATAGATTTACACGTCTTGAAAAAGCTGCCAATTAAAAACTACCACACTCCCAGTAATATATTTAACATATTTAGAAAGATCTATTCTTCTGCATCACAAAGGAAACAATACTTTAAGTTTAAAGTATTCAATACTACTTACTATTTGGTCCCAAATATAGTCACTCTTCGCACACACAAAATGTGAACGACGGAAGTAGACCTACACTTAAACCACGTTTGGCAAGCCGAAACTGTTTCCAAAACTCATTTAGACAGTGCAGGGGAGACAACCGATGATAGAGCTTTACAATGATACCAAGGTTTTACTTCCCTTATACCGTTGAACGCGTCGGGGAGATTTTAAAGTTGCCGCAATTTAGCTAGCTGTGCTGACGCAAGGCTCAGCAGCCTCGCCGCAATTTAGCCTAGAGCAATGGGCTCAAAGAGTTAACTCCTTTGTAGGATCATATGGACATCTCTCTTTCAAAATATCCAAGAAAAAGTTGAGGATACATTGTTTCTTGGAAAAGTGGACTTTTTTGTCATTTATAGAGATTATTATGCGATTAAATATTGTGATTTTATGTCCTTCTGACATTCCATAGTTTAAAAACACCCCCACAAAGTTAACGGTAGTAGGAAGAATCTACAGACTGTAGTGGAATCTGTAGCACATGCGAGGGGGGATTGGTGCTTAAGGTCCGGCCGCAAACGATGTGCATATCAGGACGGTGTTGCTTAGACAAGTTAACTGCCACACGTGGGACCGCTGTCCCAGCTTCAGTCCCATCCAGTCACATTATACTGACACCGGGCCAACCAGTCCTAGTACTGTTCCCTGTAGTGCCAGGCGTCTGGCAGGGCAGCTACTAGATTGCCAATTTTTAAGTCTTAGGTATGACTCGGCCAGGATGCGAAACACCGACCTCCCGCCTCGGAAGTGGACGCCTTAACCACTAGACCACCGAGGCGGATTACTTAAAGTGGTACATGGGGTTCGTTAGCCTGCCAGGTATTTCTTGTTTTAACAAAAGTGCTTCTAGTCCTGAGATAATGTTGGGGGGGGGGTAGGGAGTGCACATTATTATATCAAGAAGTTAAAAATTTCAGGAAGGGTGCACATGCTCATCGTTGGCAATAAATAATCTTATCAACCAAAAGCTTGTAGTGTGGAGCTTGGGAGACGAGCTTACATCGAGTACTGAAACTCGCTCTCACTCGCATTCAGTCTCTCTCTTAAACACGTGGATGGACACTGCTGGTCAGGGTTCACACAAATGCAACTTTTCAGGTCTCATTCGTTCATGTTTCCAACTAATCATCTGTGAGGCGTTACCCCAAAAAAAGTTTATTCTTGCACACGCACGCGCGCACGCACACACTGTTTTTATGTCAGGTGATGATGACATCTGTGGAAAATATGTATAGATGAACAGTGCTTACATGGCAAAATATTCGTTAATTGTTAACAAGCCCAAGTCCATCACACTGGTATGTCATATACATGAAACAGTCATCAACATATGCCCTTCATGATACGTTAAAATGTGTGTTGCTGCCCATCATTAGTTCGTTTGCCACTATGTACAGGAGGAAAACCTTGAAATCACATGCAAAGAATCCACACATATACAGTTTTTTTTAAAAGACTATGCAACAATTAGATTATTTTGCCTCCTTTCTAGCAAATGTTCTTCATCCTCAACTCAAAAGGTTGCATATAAAATTTACTTCACTAAGAATTTCATCTTTTTGAATAATTTCAGCAGCTTTATTAAAATACCCATTATTCACTTTCATCTTTAAAAAAAATCAAATTCATTAATATTTTTCTTAAAACAGTTGACTTGCAAGTTTTTAACTATAATCAGTGACTAGTTTATTACCTCATGCAAGCTGGAGTATGTTCGATACGTGAAATGTAAGCAAAACCACTTGAAAATTCAGCAAGATACAAGCACAAGGATACTACTGTATGTGAGGGGTTGCTAAAATGACGAAATGTGCATGAGAAGCATAAGACCAACTTTGAAATGACCACACTTCATGATTATCTAAAAACCAATATCCTGGAGGTAAAAGTGTGGAGATTCATAAATTTAGCAGAAAGCAGCACCCTCAAAATTTGCTGTCTTCACAAAGATGCAGGAAAAATGGCATAAGCATTAACAGGTCCAAGAAAATGGACTTGGGCTTAATGGTTAACAGAAAACAAAACTAGCTAATAAAAGGCATAGGAAATCACAGATGATGGCGTTGTTCAAGTTATCAGAACAAACTTTCTAGCGAGAGCATTTTCAAGATGAATACTGCACTCAACTACCCTTTCACTAACAGGAGCCTGGTTCCTACAACAGCTACAAATTGCAGTATCAACACGGGGAACAGTATTTAATGGCAAACGCTGATGCCTGGTAGCATGAACATAATGTCAAAAAAGGGGTGGGGAAAGGAGCTAGTGGTGGTAAATGGGAGCAAAACCACTTTCAGGGCAGGGACGTCTACTGTCTGTGCAGATACTACCCTGCAGATTGGCAGACAAAAGTAGCAAACATCTGGACGGACAGGTGGCCTGTGATGCTTACACTAATGCAATCTCTCCCCATCCTCTTAACACACAACAGGGACTGTATTATGCACAGAATTTCCCAAGAGTAGATGTTGTAGGGGTGGGGTAAATAAACTGAAAAATGCAACATTCTTCATTCACTAGACACTTAAAAATCTATTCAGCCATTTTCGTGCATCTGATTGTGAATGGACAAAGCAGATATCAAATGTACTGCAGGACCCAGTCCACACAAACAAGGTCAACAAAATACAAAATAACCATTTTCCTTATCTGGACTGACCCAAACACCATGGCGAGTCCACTTGAATTATTCAACATAAGCACATAAGAGCTGACCAGAATATTTTGCAGCATTCCCCATTCCCTAGCAAACAAACATGACTAACTTTAATCAAGCCCCAGTAGACTATTGGGCAAGTACTGCCAGAAAAAGCTGTTAAGTACATGGACTGACTTCTTATCCACACAAAAAAGTAACCAAACTAAGTTATACAAGCAAACAAAATCAATAACGGCCAGGCTCAGCTGAGGCTTAGCCGATTCCCTGTTCATGTTAAGGTCCTGAACCACATGAAAGGGGTTCCCACAGCCTGTTCTAATGATAGTCTGACACAATGGGGTTCACTGTTTGCATAAACCAGCTGCTTAAAAATAACAATGAAATTTTCAGCTGACTTCAATATCAGGTATGACTCATTAATTCAGATGGGAGAAACAGAAACAGTCACAATCCATGGCTGGTAATGGAATCAACCTACAGACAGAATTTTGCACGCAACTGATAGCTTTGCTAGAGCTATTGCACCATTTTAAAATGAAACTAAAATAAAAATCAATAGCAGTTTATGAAATGTTCCACTCCTGAACAACATCCATAATGAAAACAACCCTCTCTTCTTCCTATAAATACTGTATAGTGTGCGCAAAACTCCTCCCACATCATTAGCAGCTGCTACATCTCCACTGGCTGTGGGTCAGTGCTCGATAGCCACCAAGCTGGTACCATTAACATTTCTGCTTGATTTCACGCATCCGTCACCTTTAAAACCAACACTGCTTCATCATGTACAGAAGATCCAACAAAGAATGTCAGCCTGTGAATACATCTGAAACACTTTCATTAGTCTTTCACATCAACAGACCATGAAATGTCCTTTGTTTAGAGCTGTACACAACCACTGATTACTATTGCAATTGATGTTGTAGAGTTACATGAAAAGGCACACTGATGAGGTGTTTTATATTTGTATGGCAGTAACTGGAGTACTCAAAAGAAAACAAACCCTACTTGTTTTTGTAGCAAGGATTTACACGTGCATCTTAGGAACTCCAAAGTCAGTACTCTGAGGAGGCACTTGCTTTCCACATTATATTCTGCAGTTTTTCTTCTCGTTTCTCCAATCTCACACCTCTCCTTTTTTGCAGGTTTGGGAGGTGTGCAGAGAAAGATCCCTCCATTTGTTCTCATTCACATTCATGTTAGAAACGCAAAACTATTTTCCAACAAGCAAAAATTAACAGACTTATTTGCCCTATGTTGTTTGCCAGTGTTTTAGCACATCTGCCATAATTATGACAATGGATCTACCCGCAGTTTGAAAACAATTCGTCACCCATCCCTTTGTGAAAAACGAATGTGTCACCTTCAATCCCCACAATGAAAGAGAACTTGGGTGGTACTGGGGTTATCCATGGACAACCATAACACAGACTGCTAATGGTATCAACACATTAAATGGGTCTTTGAAATCAAGGCTAAATCACAGCTGTTTAATAATTCAGTGACAAACAGTAATCCATTTTCTTTAAATACATCCTTATCATAAAGAGTACAGTAACAGCAATTCATGACATGCACAGGCAAGTAATACTCCCACTAGCAGCTGGTTGGGACCAAAAACAACAAATTTTGATGCACATACTGCCAAAGAAATGAGCTGGTACAATACCTACTTCAGTTTTTTTCCCCTGGATTTTGTATGGACAGTGAAAGCATTTTGTGTGAACTCAATCTTTCTCTGGCTTTTTATAATCTAAGGTCTAACAGCATGACAAACAGTAGATTACTTGCCCACTCCCCTCCCCACCAAAAAACCCCAAAGAAAAAATAAAGAAAACCATTTTGTCTTCTTGAAGTTTGATGGCAGGTATACCATCACAGCACCTGCCAGTAAACAACATGGACATTTGATACTGGGTGGAAAACAATTAAAATGCTGCATCAAAAGGCTGCATGCATCTCCTAAAAAGGCCAAGGAGGCCTCTTCCCAAGACAGAACAGCATGCAAACTACAAATATCTGCACACCCACACTAGTTTAAAATCTGTACAAAGAAATACTTTGCTCAGAAGACAAATGGTGCCCATGCTTTCATCCCTGCCCAAGAAACTGGTTTTACAACAAAGCACTTGTCCACTCAACATCTTCCCTGCCATCTTATGCCCCCACCCTACGTGCAATATGGCTTTCACACCAAGACTTCACTCTTCGGATATATGCAGACCCAAGTTTCTCACGCAGCATATATTAGTCCTGACAAAGCTGCTTACTGACAGCAAAAATGGCAAGTACCCCTGCTTACAGTTATGTTTTATCTCAAACAAATGAATTAAAAGAGTTTTAATTCCCCTGCAAGCTGCCACCAAGTATAAAGGAAATGAAAAAGTGAACAGCACAATTTAGACGAGAACGGACCCTCGTGCGGCTGTCGTGGACCAGTAACGGTCCAGCAACTCGTATGGGTTTTCTCTTGGAACAGAAAAGGTTGACAGAGCCTAATCATTTCAAAAATGCACTGTGTGCATTCATCCTTTACTTCCTGATTATGCTACTAAAGTATTAACAGACCAATTTGGTGCCAAAAAAACAATCACCAAAAAAATCCCCATAAAACCCCAAAACAACCAACCAAAAAAATAATTCAAGTTTCACTATTGCCATAATCATAGGATGACCATTAAGGGGTTGACAATCCACAAGACAAAAATTTGTCAGGTCAACCCATACAAAATGACAGTTCCTAGGTGTGTGATAAGAACTCCACAAGTTCTAAGCCGGGTAACCATCTGACCTATCTTAGGTCATTGACTTCTTGCACATGCATATTAACTTCTCTCTTCTCTCCCTCTCACATGCACACGCACACACAATCACACCCACTGGCAGTTTCTTGATTCCGAGCAAAGTGTGCTGAATGTCACTGGGAACAGCACAGGTGAACAACCAACAGGCACAACTCAGCACTGCCACATTCCACTGTCAACCTCAGCACTGTCACATTCCACTGTCAACATCAGCACTGTCACATTCCACTGTCAACCTCAGCACTGTCACATTCCACTGTCAACATCAGCACTGTTACACCGAGCACAGTGAGAAGGAAGGCACAATGTCACCATCACAATGGCACCCACAAAGCTATATTTAGCAGTCACTGGCGGTCGATTGTGTTGAAGAACCATTCTGTAAAACGACGAAGCTGGGCAGCAGCTGTCTGTGATTCCTCCTGCAAGCGAACATTGTCTGCTCTTAGGTTCTGGATCTCTGCTTCCAGCTTGGAGGTGTGCAGCCGTTCCTGTAGACAATGGTCAAAGTGGTTTTACTGAGAACAGCTAGAGATACTATTTATCTTCTGCACCAAATGTTACACGACAGAACAGGTAGCCTTGTGAGATATGCGAAGATAAAACAGATATCTTCTTTAAGAACAGTATGCATAGGAAGATTCTAGACTGCAGCTTCCTTCACAACACCCTGAAGGCAACAGTGCTGTGAAAACTGCCCACACACGTGTGCATTTGCACATGCAGCACACGCCATAAAAAAAAGGGGGGGGGGGAAGCACAAGGAGACAAAAAAATGTTCGTACCTTTTCAAGATCCTTCTGAAGTCTCTGCACAAACAGTTCAAGCTCTTTGACCCGCTGTTCTGGAGTTACAGCCAAAGAGACCCACGATGGCACTGTTCCAGCCCTGCAGTGCAAACAGCCACCATATTATTCCCTGGACTCCCCAATATTTGTCACACACCATCCAGGCCCACACCCCACACCTTCTTTCTGGTTGCTCTCCGAGTCCACCAGGAAAAAGAGTCTAAGCAACTTACGTGGCAGTGGAACAAAGGGCCACATCGTGCTTAGGTGATGGTGGTCGAGGTGGGGGTGGTGCCTCATCCTCATCAGAATGTGCACGTCCCTCCATGTGCCCTGTTTTAGGGGGCATTAATTGGTTAGCTCGATCGTCACCTGAAAATTGAACATATAACATGCAGACAGAATCTTCGACAGCATCTCTCTTGAGACTAAAACTTTTACAACTTCTCTGTCTGCTAGCCATATTACCCCAATTGATATTTCAACCTGACGACAAACTGTGCTGTGGCCAGCAGGAGACCCAGCTTCACTAAATTCCTTCCCTTCACAAACACAACCACTAACCCAGTTGCTCAAGGACACGTTCTCTCTCTCTCACACACACACACACACACTGCTCACCTTCCATGGCCTTAGTGGCTACACTGACTAGATCAGACCAATCCAAGCCTGCTGCAGACGGTGGGATTGGCATGAGTCGTCCTTCCCCGAGCATTTTACTTCTCAACCTGCTTGTTTCCATGGCAGACCGAGATAACCTGATAAAAAAGACTTTCAAAGTAATTCACCACACAGGTAAATTTGATGCAGCTCACCTCCGACTTATTCATGCTCGCAGAACAAGGCCCGACATTAAAGCTTGCCCGACTCCCCTTGACAGTTAAATTTCTGATAACTTTCTGCACCAGACAAGTGCATATTAAAAAACTTTTTTTCTCAATATTTTCAAGGTGGACTCTTTGTGTAGTCACCTGTGCGACAGTAAAATCTATGGTTATGCAGCTAACAGGGATCATGGAAAAAAATTCTGCATTTCATCCACTTCAAATTAAACTACACATCACCCCACCCCCATCTCTCTTTTGTTTTGGTGGGGTTGGAGATGACTGGGATTGTTCACCACTAATTCATGCCCTCAACATACACAGCTATTTGCTTTGCCAGAAACGCTAGTACATTGCTTTTTCAACAATCAATAGTTTTCTTTTTAAAACAAAAACAAGAAAACAGGAAGGTCAGTGTCTATTAAACACAGAATCTCACGACCCCATGCTCACCTTGGTCCTGCCGAAGCAGGATCTGTTCCCAGGCTTGTGTCCACTGGCCTTGCAGGCACTGCTGTGGTAAAAAGCACGTCTTTCCCTATCGTTAGGTCACCTCCTGCTGTACCTGCCACACCCTTAATACTGTGCAGACTCTCGTCTGACAGTGTGCGCTGCAGAGGTCGGCCTCGCTGACTGCTGAATGGTTTGCACTGATTCTGATTTGTGAGAACAACCAGATCAAATATACAGAGGTTTCTTGTTGTCCCATGCAGAGAATCCCATTCCTTTAATGTGACTTTTTTTTTTTTTAAGAATTACACTAGCACAACCGAAACTACGAACAAACCAGATGGTGTTTTACATTTTTTCTCTAAGTGCTTTGGTCAAAACCATTTTTCTTTTTGGATTAAGCGATTTTTTTGGTTGCGTATAAACACCACAAAGACATTAAAAACTCACCACTTACAGATATCCTAAATCTACTTAATGTAAATAACATTCTACAACAAGCCATTGTAAAGAACTAACAAATGATACAAAATTCTTCTTAAAGAAAAGTTTTCAGCATTAACAGACAGTCTTGGATGGGGCACAGCTCTTTAACTGTAAAGGAAACTCACAGTCAGAATGGCCAGGTCACTCTCGGTGACGTCTGGATCAATCAGGCGCTTTAACTCCTCCTGGAAAGTCAAACGAGATGCCCCTCCTGGATAAGTGGGACGGTTGTGATTTGTTACACCAGGGCGAAGACGAGAATTCAGCGATTCTTCAGATGACATCCCTGACAAGTTCCTAAAAATGTGAGGAGGATGGGGGGAAGAGGAGGGGGGGGGGGAAGGAACAGTCAGCATGTGGAAATGGCAATTGAGACAGAAATACCATGTCATGTTTACATCCATAATTCTATCCTCAACAATTTTTTCTTTTAAAAAAACACGTTTCTTGTTCTAAATTTGTGTTGCTTTAGCATTACTGTACCATGACCCAAAGTGCTAAATTCTCAGTTAGCAATCCCTAACTGCACCTTTCAAAAAAAAAACTGGTAATGCCCCTTTGCACATGTGCACACCATGCATCACCAGTGCGCACAGCTCACTTACTAGGTCACCCTGACTTTCTCAAGCCAAAGAACCAAACTAGCAGGGAGGAGGGTGGGCTTATGATGGGTCATGGTAAGTATTGCTAAAGAAACAAATTTAGAACAAGAAATGTGTATTTTCTTGTTACAATACTGTACCATGACCCAAAGTGCCGAGTAGGAAGTGGGCGAGACCAGAAAAACTGACCAGGTTAAGACGATGGTGCGTGCCACAGATGCTGTGTGACAGCAGCAACACCACAGAGGCCATCCTCTCAGTGACAAGAGAGGTCCCAGAGGTAAAAGCTGACAAACGGGTTCTCTGAATGCCAGCAGGCAGCCCACAAAACTTTTCTCAGTGCATTAGACTGGGAAGCCAGCGAGGTGGCCCATGCCCTCACCTCATGAGTGCGTGCAGCAGCCAAGGGCTTGTTTCTGCTGCAGCATATGCTCGCCGGATAACAATAGTGACCCAGCGTGTGATGGTAGCCTTCCAGATCTCTCGCCTTTGGCCAGTCTGTAGGGTGAGGAATAAGCGTTGCTGGGTGGTAACATGTAAAGGGCTCGTATGACGTCTGTACTTACGCAAAGCTCGGGGCGGAGAGTTTGCTAAGTCTTGTTTGGATGGAGCTAGGACCGTGGACAATGGTAGGATAGTGACCATCAGGGACTGGTCACCAGGTCGCAGATTCTGGGCCAGGAAGTCAGGGAAGAAGGAAAGAGACCAAGAGCCATCGCGCTCAGGACGGAAATCAGACGCCAGCCCCGAGAGGGCATGAACCTCACTGGCTCTGCATGACCAGAAAAACAGTTTTTGCCAGTGAGCATTGTACACCATGTTCATGGAACTACAGCAGGCAGAAGCCAAAAAAATGTAAGGCGGAGGCGGAAGCGCCTCGATGTGCTGCATGATGGGCTCCAAGAGCCATGTGTGCAGATGGAGAAACTGGCGGTGGAAGTGGGGGATGCCAGACTGCAGCTGGAGGGGTCCAATGGGAACCTGAAGTGGAAGTGGCTCACTCTGCTCAGCTGCAGGAGATCTGGAAACCATGCCTTCGGGTTCCATAACCAGGGCATCCACTGCTGGGAGGACTGGTCCCAGCGTGCCGCAAATGCCCGCTGGATGGATCGCAGGAACACCAGATCGGGAAGAACCAGTGGCCATCCCTACCCAGTGATTCCCGCCAGATTAGCCACCGCACTACTCTCCCCACCACGGCAGGTGGGTAACTGAGTCGGAGACGCAGGAGGCTGGATGACAGGCATGGAGTGCTGGCCCTGAAAGCAGCTCACGTAAACAGAAAAACAAGCAGAGAACACAAAAGGCTCATGTTCCTTGAACAGCTGACGCAACGCAGGGAAGGAAGAAGCGAGGGACCGCCAAGGCAAAGCCATGCCAAGCTGAAGGCACAGTGTAATCCAGAGCAACAGAACATAACCAGCCAACACAGTAGCGCTTGAGAAAGTCAGGGTGACCTAGTCAGTGAGGTGTGCGCATGGGTGATGCATGGAGTGTGCATGCGTGGAGGGGCCTTGCCAGGGTTGCACTGGTGATATCTTTATTGTGGAAGGTGCAGTTAGGGATCGCTAACTGAGAATTTAGCACTTTGGATCACGGTACAGTATTGTGACAAGAAACACAGTTTGCACCACCAAACACTGTGCTGACATTGTGAAAAGTTGTTAAAATGATGAAGTAAAACCCAGGCACAATAATAAGCAAAAGTAAATATGTAATTTAAAAAACAGATTTCTATGTTCACAACAGAAATAAATTGACCAAACTTTTGTGTCAAATTTCCCACAAGCAAAAGCTAGCATGTCTTGTTGCATCTACAGATGTGTAATTAGATATTACAATTGAACTCTTT
Organism: Lanistes nyassanus; assembly: GCA_004794575.1. Classification (NCBI taxonomy): domain Eukaryota; kingdom Metazoa; phylum Mollusca; class Gastropoda; order Architaenioglossa; family Ampullariidae; genus Lanistes; species Lanistes nyassanus. The sequence goes on from SMGT01016276.1 coordinate 591,536, forward strand.
CAGTAATTTAGAGAATGATTTTGGTCTGTGTACAATAGCATGTTGTGAGATTTATTTAGCTAATTGATGTAAAGTAGTGCATGTTGAAATGCACACTGGCATAATGTTTTACACTCACTTGCTGGAGGATCGAGGACTGCCATTGCTGCTGCTGACAGGGGAACATTCTCGGTGCTTTTTCCACCCATGTATCTTCCACGCTTGAATGGACTCTTTTCGATGAGACTGGGTTTCCTCTGCCAGAAAGACAAAACAGCAAAGGTTAGAAGATGCTTCTTGCCCGTCTGTGTCGACATTTTCATGGTGAACAGAAACCAGAAGTTTGTGCTCTGGATTTCTATCAGTTGACTGCGACATCATCTTGCCTTGGGTTTTGTGCCTTGATGAGTGCTGGGGTACTACAAATGATCAATGCAGCAGCAAACCTACCACTGGCCAGCAAAACTTCCATGCTATAGCATGGGTGAGATCCTTGCGAGATCCTCTACTGTTGGCTGGGGGGGGGACCCCTAAGAGCAAGAAGCCTTCCTTACTTTGCCAAGAATCAGTCATAATTTATGTAATTTTGTGACCTTCCCGGAAACATTACTGGTAACCCATAAGAGTAAACAGGTCTCTGCATGTTCCTGGAATAACAAAATAAAAAGTTGCAAATCCAGTTAAATATATAAATATATACAGACCTCTCTTTGCTGCATGCTGTCCATCCTGTTTTGCAGCACCACCAGACAATGCTCCTTGGGATGGTGACCCCACATACCCTGTTCCGTCAGCTGTGTGGCCAGCAGCGGACGCTGTGCCGTGGGGCACGGACGGGGCTTCATGGCCCAGAAGGTACTTGGTGTTCTGAGTTTGCTTTAGCAGCTCCAGTGCAATGTTGCCGGTCGCTGGCAAACAGCTGGCCATGTGCTCCATGTTTGCATGTCTTCTGACAGAACCTGGAGATGAAAGCATGACAGCCCTTTTTTCACAAATTGAACAATACACGACATCCTTCACAAGAGTTAAGATGGCTATAACTATGTGAATTCTGGTTCCCAGCTTGTAGCCTACTTAAAAATCTAGCAGACTTACAGCATAGGAAAAAAAAATATGAGAATGTGGTGCTGTCATGATAGCCACTGTTACTGATTTTTTAAAGACTTTTGTCAATGGTTTGTATAGGGATATTTTCTTCCAAACCCACCGCTCCTGGTCTACAACAATACAAATATTTCTTGCAAATAGTTTAAGTCACATCCATGGAGTCTGTCATTTAAAGTCTTGTCTTCAACACTTCCAGTGAACCAAAATGTTAGCAGTAAATGAAAGGATTTCACATCTGATCCCTATCCATCCCAAAGCTAACAGACACTAAATTAAAAACATGCAAATGTACAACTGTAAAGTAAATGATGCAGTCGCCATGCCAACAAGCTTATTACTGAGCTGTGTGTCACATGGCTGATAGGGGCAGCAACAGTTATTTGTTTACCCAAAGGTAAATGATAAGACATGGTACTAACTGCACAAGACATGCATGAACTATCATGTAAATAATGACACATCATAACTACACAAGACATGCATCACTGAAATAATGACACATCATGTCAGCTGCAATTACACATCACATAACTGCACACAACATTCACCTGCGCTATTTTGGGGGGGAGGGGGGTAGAGGAGAGCTAAAAGAGTACCGCTGTAGCCTGAAGGTTGGGACAGCGCGTTGTAGATGGTCTCGGTGCTGGTCAAGTATGTGCTGGAGGTTGCTGGCCCTTCCATGTTCAAATAGCTGGTAGGCTCCCCTCGCCGCAAACCTGGCTGGAACACCATCGTTATCACTGCTGACTTTCATTTTTAGTAAGTGATGAAACAACTAGTACTCCAGTAAAACCATATAATTTTTTTAAAAAATGTTTACAGATACTGTAAACCAATTCAACCTTTTGAAACTCTAGTATCTCCCCTGCCTTGGTCTCTCTCTCTCCCCCCCACCTCCACCTGCACCCCCAACTTTCAGGGAAACCCAGCAGCCAACACATTCTTTAAAAATCCAAACTGTACTGACCTGGGCTTGTTTCCCAGTACTTTGCAGTCCTCTTCTGCTGATGCCTACAAGCGAGAAAAGAAATAAACTTCCATGGTATTTTCAATCGATTCCCTCTCCTAAGATTACAGTTGCAGCTTTTGATGCTGATAAACGTTGACAGAAATAGAAACTAAGAGTTCAATGCTGCGTTCTAGTATAGTTCTTTTGACTCAGAAAGTTTAAGTTTTCATTCTAACAGACCTTTAAGAATTTGTATAACTTCACTTCAAGGCTCTTCAAGTACATATTAGGTACTTTTCTAAAGGGACTAGGGCTGGCTTGCATTAGCATTTTTATCCCTTGTTCATTTGTAAAGGTGTATGTAATTTACACAGGACAAATAGGCCTTATGAGTGCTCTTATGACCGTAAGCGGAGATAAGAATGCCCATGCAAGCCAGCCTAGAACTTCAAGGTCACATGCCCAAAAGACAAATATTTAGGAATGGTTCATGTAGAGTAATACATATTACAGAATATTACAAAAATAACTTATAGCCGATCACGTACCCTATGCCCGACTAGCACTCAACTCCTACAGGCAAGACTCAAAATTACTCATTTTTATTGTTCAGCCTGAGTAATACTTTTTTTCACAATGCATTCATGTATGAAAACTAATGTAACATACATAAAGTTAAGTATAATAAATAGTGAAGTGTACCATACTGGGGTGATTATTGGCATAAAAATGCACAGACATCATGCATGTCTGCTGAAAGAGTTTTAGACTGCATACTTCTGCATTCACAGCTCAGACTTTATTTTTTGGTATTCACAGGTCTCATATACCTTTTGCATTCATAACTTGGACTCCCTTCAGTGGTAGGTGATCTGCTACCTCTAAAATTCAATTAACTTTTGACACCATCGCAAAATCAACTGCTTAGTGTTGTGTATTCACTCTCCACTTCACAGCCGAGTTGAACGAATACGGAATAAAACGTAAACTCTTCAGTCTCTCTTGAATTTGTGGTATTCTTACATCATAGGGCGTCAATGGTCAACGAGCTAACATTTCAGAATGCCATTCCTTATTGTGTTCTAGTTTTGAAAATTCAAGTCGAGAAGAGAAATCATGCCGTTTTGGGGGGTGGTGGCTGAGTGTCTATATCCCGAATAGCCACATGTGGGGAGACAACCAGTGGTCGCATGGGAACGCTAAAGACAGAGCGCCCGATGGCCGCTTCTGTCCGCAGGAATTGTATTTATAGCACCGCAGACAAAGAAGCCGAGTCAACCGACCGTAACGCACACACGCACAATCAATGCAACTGAGATGCATGTATGCACACAGGATACGCCCCATGCGCGTTCACCAGTCGCGAACACGAGGGCAACAGAGTGTCAACGCGCGCTCTTCGTGGCAAAGGCCTCCCTGTTGTAAATCACACGGCCCTCAACGTTAGTTTCTTGCGCAGCTCATAAAGCGAAATCACGAACACTTCTTTTTTTGCAGACGACAGAAGTTGTTGGCTGGTTGGTTAGTTGGGGTGGGGGAAGGGGGTGGGGCGGGCAGTGGAAGAGAAGCGGTAGTACCAAGACCGGATGGCGCAAAACAAAAAAATAGTAAAACAGCCCACTGTCGTCCTACCTGCCCGACGCTGACGTTATATCGCTACACGCACCCTGTCAACAGACAGAATATTTTCAACGATGACGAAAAGCCAACGGGAATCTTCACTACTTTGACGGCTTTAGTTACAAACTTGCAGCGCCACGGCTCGGCGTGTCACCCTTCGATACAGAAAAAGCGACGAAAGAAATGAAAGCAGCACTGCTCTTGGAAATATGCGCACTCGGTGCTAAGTCGTGGCTAATCGGCCTGCGTGTAAGCTGAAGGTCATTCAGCGAGAATGGGTTCCCCTTCGACACTGTCGCCCTTGCACTGCGCACTTGGCTGTTGACAGCACCCCTCTCACGACACGACGACGTAACCCGTAACTGCTGACATCACCCCTCGGCAGACAAGAGGGACGGTGCATCTCGCATGCACTAGGGAGGTAAAGGGGACCTATTACTATGCACTTAATCACAAGCCGACAGCTGCAATAAGATGGCCAGACCAGAGAGGCACTCGCCGCGGTTTAATGTTAGGGTGATGGCCGAATGAAGTCTGCAAAACGATATGATTCTGGACTTGAACCAGCAACTTTCGACACGCTGGTCCGCAGCTCTGCCTACAGAGCTAACCAGGCCCCCGCCAAGGGAACAGTACCAAGACTGGATGGCATGGTGTGACTTAGTGGGACTGAAGGTCCGTATGTTGCGACCCCGTCCCGAGCAGGCACCTCGTTTGCGACTAGCCAAAAAAAAAAAAAAAAAAAACCCACCCCAAACCATCTCGCCTCAAACAAGTGTCCCCGTTCCTGTGTGACGTCTGCATTCCCCAGAGCCTTGCGAACGTCACAGTGCCGCACAGCAGTCGATATCGTAAGCACTAAAAACAGCAAGCGGCCTCATGAAAGGCGAACACCCCTCCGCTCGTTAAGGCGGTGTCCAGGCAAACCTCTTTACAAATGCGCTGACACTTGACAATGAAATACCAAGGCACAGGAACATGTTCTTCACAAAAAAAAAAAAAAACGGGACCGTGACCTGCACGTGGTTATGACACAAGCATGAGGTCTAGGGACGATCTCCCGCCGCTGTCAATACACAGTCTGTTGATACGTTTCTAAAACATACTGGAAGGAACTAGCCCCTTACACTGCCACCTGCTGAGACACACTTCATGCCACCCTGCCCCAATCCCCACCCCCAACTAACACTACAATGTATCACTTTTCTGCTGCAATGACTGTGTGGTGGTCTGGGGGGGGGGGGTGGGCGTAAGGGCACACTTTTGAGGGGGGACATGAGGGAGGATGAAGGATAAGCAGGCTGAGAGCATGGGGAGATCTGGATTGTTAGCCAGGTAGTTAAACTGAGTGGCTTGCCAGGTGGCTGAATAAAGCTGATAAAATGCCTCTTCTGAAGAGGTACAGAGAATTTGGAACTGTGAACTGTTGACAGAAGTGAGTGCAATGGGAAACAAACATTCCATTCTACTCAGTGTTTTACCACAGGCACATATATGTTACTATTTTTGGGGGCAGGAGGGAGGTGTTTGGATTTTTTTGGGGGGGAGGGGTGATGGTGGAGGTGTCACCAGTTTTTAACTTAACAGAATTTATAAGTTTCACATTTTCTCTAGAATGAAAGATCTGTTGCATAAGTTAATGAAAACAATGACATAATTTTGAACTACACTTTACCATTTAAAAATGTTTACAGCAGTTTATGTTTTGTTGGAAAGTATAGGGAAAGTTAGTGTGCATATGGCTCAAGAGGATAGAGAAAAGACAGTGAGCATGTGTACCAGGCAAATCTCATTAAGTTTATATACCTGTCTCACTCACACACACAGTCCATGGACCACATGTCCTTGTTCCAATGGAAAGAAAAGGGCACAGTTACTGCACCACAAAGTAAAAGATTTATTATGTGGGGTGCACCATGTGTATCCAATGCTACAATTGAACACGAGCCTCGTGTGTAAAAGGGGAAAGGCCATACTCTGATCAGAGATATTGGGAAGGGGAACAGATAGGTGGCATGCTGATAGTAAGAAATAATGTATTAATGTGCTATGTGGAATGTGCTAATGTGACAAAAAAAGGAGAAAGCACTTGTGCTCTACCTATATCTGCATATGTGTACACCAGCAGAGGAGAGACGAACATGGTGGAAGCAAGGTCATAATGCTTATGTATTTACTTATTTACAAGGTTTACACCAAGTCAGATCTAAATGTTCAACCAAAATCTATAAACACATAAAAAGAAACCAATTTTTAAAAAAAGTAAACGAAAATAGAACTCACTAGAAAGAGAGTAGTCTGAACTGTCATGTGAACCATTGCGGGAGTGAAGTTCATCGCCAGAACTTAAATGTCCATCATGACTGCCGCGACTAGATCCATATACATCTGACGATTCTTGGCGTGAGTGGCTGTAGAAAGAGGATCCTCTTCCATCATCAGACCCACGTCCTGATGACAGGGTGGAGTCAGAATACCCATGAGCTGCGATGCTGCTGACAACGGAAACAGGCAGCTCTGTGTGACTGTAAGAACTGCTGTTGCTCTGTTCCGAGGATGTAGGCTGCACACCAGGTGTAGTGTTGATGCTTGTGCAGCTTCCCAGCATGCTCGGCTTGCCATCTCCCCTGGCAACACGTAACACTTGGGATATAGGAAAAGTATGCCTTTTCTTGTGTACTGATTACTTGAAAAAGGATCTAAATTAACGGCAGTTATCTTCAAAGCTCCAAACATTAATAGAAGCAAGCACAGGAAAGGGTAAAAGGAAAAGAATGTAATATCAACTCCAAAACCATGGAGTATGCCACTCCGTGTCCAAAACTGCATGCTAGCATTTTTGTACTGTTTAATGATGTTGCCCTATTGCATTCATAAATATTCATAAAAAAGCATTAAAAATACAGTCAGAACTAAAAACAAAGTCTCCTATTTACATGCTATATATAAATATATTGCAATGTGTTGACAATTTTTGTAAGATTACTCCCTACCCACCCTTAGTATAGCAGTATAGACTGGTGTCCTGCCATTTAGCAAGAGAGGTCTTTAATACAGTACTGGCCAACATCTAATATTTCCAGTTTTATTCCTGGCTTGTTTCCAATACATATATTTCATGTGTATCAGCTGTTTGCAATCACGATTTCAATGTCTGTCACAAAAGCAACTGTGCACTCAGACAATTCTTGTCTTGATCATCTTCATGCAGCAAACAATTTTTAAAAATGGGATTATCCACAATATTGCTTTTAGAAGATTTGACCACAAAAGTCATCTCTGGATCATCTTTTACATCATTCTGTTACTTTTGTTAAGTTGTTTCCGTTTCTTTACTAGACAGGTTCATGTACCACAGAGCGGCCTGTGACGTATACCTTCTTCTGATACAAGATGTTGTGGTTACTGAGTTCAGCACATGTACTTTCTCTGCATCCACCACCCCTTTACAGGGTTTTCTCGGAACATTCCAATTTTCTTCCCCCTTTATCTTTCACCCCCCGCTCTTCTCCTTCTCCATCATGAGATGGCCTTTGTTGCTGACTGGACATTTAACTAAAGCAAACAAGCATCTCCCACTTCACCAAACCCTACCATGTGAACAACAACAAAATTTCTGCAAAATCTGATACAAATTCAGTTCAGAAAGGACATTAACTGACGTGGTAGTACCTAGTGTACCACTTCTTGAGTTACTATTGTTATAGCCCAATGGTTAAAGAGATTCTGCTATCTAGCTGACCTCCAGCTTCACTGCAGAGAAATGCCGTACAGCACACAGGTCTGTCCAACAGTGGAAGCAAAAGGTTCTACGAAAACCTTACAATTTGCTATCAAGTATAATTAACCTCATCTAATGGTTTCTTCTGATAGTACATGTATATGCCCAGAAGTCAGCAATCTTTATCAGAGGATACACTAACAATGACAAACAAGTCATGCCCTGTTTTGTGTTATACAAAGGCAACACCTAATGTGATGTGTTGAGGTAGAAAACAGGTACAGTGTACTGAGTTAGTATGATTTCTGACAGGATACAATACGTCAGGTTTACCTAGACATCACCTCCAAGCAGGTACAACATATACATAGCTTGCAGGTGTGGGGCAAGGTAGACCTAAAGGTAAAAAAATGCTGTATTCTCATAGTAAATACTTGTTTCTTCTGAACCCCAAATTCTTATGAACTTTTTCCTATTCAACATTTGCACCACAAACATCACTAACACCGATCTCAGCATTTGCACTGTTGTTCAAATATGTCCAAGTGCAGCAAAATGTAGGGTTTCTTTTAAAAGAGTCCTTGCTGCATACACTGAGATACTAGGGTGATGCTACAATCAACCTCTGCATACTGTGTGCTTAGAAAAAAATATATAGCTCAGGAAATGAGTAACACACTAACCACCACCCCCTCCATGCATGCACACATCTCTCCTCCCCTTAAAAAAAACCCCCACCACTGCTATATGAGATCACTAGTCACCTCATGTACATCTAGAATGGTTTTTATGTATGGGAAAAGTAACAAGATCTCAGCCATTTTGTACCGACTTGCTAGACACACCATACATTGCTTCTGGGAGCATGGGTGTCAGGGAAAGTGATTGTATGTACAACTATTAATTTATAAGCAATATTAAGCTGAAAAGTACATGCCCCCCCCCCACACACACACACTGCCTTGGTTATTATTATAAACAGGGAAAGCATTTTTATCTCATGGTGATTTTACACTGTGGGGGAAAAGGGGTCCTAATACCTTTTCACTAGTCTATGGACTGAAAGATCCACCAAACTGACAGCTGCAGTAAGACGTCTGGTGCTGACAGGCAATTTCATGATTGGGGGATAGCCACAGATAGTGTCTGCACAATCACTAACTCTAGCCTAGGACATAATCCTTGATCACTCCTGGATTTGAGCCTGCAAAGTTTCCACATGCAGGTCTAAAACCCACCATAAAGGTGCTACCTTTAATATTCCTTAGTAGACAATTTAAATGAAAAGGGTATAATAAATACTAATGAGCAGCTTACTCTCTGTACTTGTTACACAATAAGGGGTTTTAAAAATATACACACATTTCAGAGGCCGGGTGTGTGTGGATGGTCTAGAAAGAGATCTTCAAAGTGCAGCTTAAATATCATGCTGATGAATGCTTGGATTCATTAGCGCAGTATCTTAGTTGAAATATACACAGATAACTGCATCTATAGCAAGTACAGTTGTACAGTACATGCATATTTTGGTACGTGAGACTGTACCAGCATGCATAAGACTTAAGAACTTCACATGAAATAAGGGAGTTTTAGATACACAGGTTTGTACTTCCTGGTTTTCCTCCCCCCCCTTGTGAAGCTGATCGTTTTGATGCAATATTTGACTTGAACCTCAACACTGAACCGCACAGTTTTAGAGCCAGCAAATTAACATTACTGAGTGATAGCCTTCTGTAAACTGTAAACTTACACACATATATATATCTGAAGCTCTAAAAGGAATTTCTGAAGGAGCTTAATGAATCCCTTTTGATGAAGTTTGAGAAAATAAACTACATGATGCTTCAATGGCTTTACTTGATTGCCTGTTAAGAAGCAGATGCGCAACTTCTTACAGTCAGCCAGCCAACACCCCACCCCCTCTCCCCTCCCCAACTCGAAAACAAAAGTCAAGTTATTCCCACTGCCCGAACTCCAGCCATTAAAAGTAACCACGTACAACATATGAGGGTAGATGTTTATGGTGGTTTAGCTTTGATAAAAGCAGCTATAATTTTTTAGATGGCTTTTCAATGTTTACATCCTTACCACTATATCTGCTCTCAGTTTTCTGTTTGGGACAGTTAAAAAAAAACATCATAAGCGTGTGGTTTTCAAACTGATTAATTCACTCCTCTCCACAACCTTTATGTATATTTTGGCAAAATATGTGAAAGTTCCTTAGCTCCTCCATTAAAGACCACCTTGTGGTCTAACAGTTAAGGCATTCGTTTCTTAGGCTGGAGGCCGGTGGTTCGTACTCCAGCTGAGTCATACCTATGACTTAAAAACTGGAAATTTAGAAGCTGCTCTGCCAGATGCCTGACACTATAGGGATCAGTACTAGGACATTAACTTGTCTCAAGCACCACCGTCCTCATACGCACCTCATTTGCAATGGGATGTAAAGCAACAAATACCAATGATTCTCCATTAAAAAACAAATTCCTACATTTTATATGAATGAGTTAACACATTTTATGTTGGGCTGTAAATGCACGCAGGAAAGCAAACACAAAAAATAATACAAACACACCTTCCAAAGTTTGCCTTATTTTGTTTGGCTAATAGGAATATTTACAAAAAAAGTTAAAATACATCTTTACATCATGACAGGAATGCTCTTCTTTTTGAATGAGCTACAAGAACTATCTGAAATTTTAAGAGATTTTGCAGAAGGCAAGTGAAGTGCAGGCAATGTGCAGAGAAAAGCTTGGGTCAGCATCAAAGCACCCAGGGTAAGAACCTTAATACACAAGGTACAGGTATGATGGGAAGGCAGGCAGGCAGGCAAGGCGGGAAGGCGGACAGGCAGGCGGCAAGCCAAGATCAAGATGACTTAATACCTAGACATGATGGGCAGCTGAGGCAGGCTGAGAGAGGCTCTCTGGCTGGCCAGTGGATGTGTCAAAGAATGAGATTGGTCATGGGAGAAGAGGGCGGTGGGTAGTGAAACCAAGGAGGTGAAAGGCAAATGGGAGTTGAGAGTCATGAAGCCCCTGGAGACCCAAGAGAGACACACATCTCAAACAGTTTCAACAGGCACCCCCTGTCCCACCCCCATCCCCACCCACTAATCCAAACATAACAGATCCCAACCCTAGACATACACTTCAGCTACTGCTCACTCTGTTTTTCTCTCTTGTACTCTCCCTCTCCCACACATCTCTTGCTCCACCATCCTCTACCAGCTCGCTTGGTCCTTTCCCTCTCAAACTAAAATCCCATTACCATACCACCAAACTGTCATTCCTGGTGTATACTTCACAACCAGCCATCATATGGGAATGGGATGGTAATTATCCACTTCAACCTGGGATGACTCTCAAACAGCTTGACACTAATGTCATCCTAATGCTAATCAAGACCTACGCTCACTGTCTCAAAGTGTGTCCCCAAACAGTTTTAAGCAGGCTATGGATCCCACAGACTACGATATATCTATAGAAAAAAAAACCTGAAAAAATGATGATGACTTCTGATAAACAAATTTTGGTGCTTATATATTTTAATTTTAAAACAATGATTGATACAATTTCTGATGAGCAAAAATAAAAAAATATAAAAAAAATTTATGAATAGCGAAAAAAGCTCTTTCAAGGTTGGTGCTTCATCAAAGCTGTGCAGCTAATGGATTCAACTCATCCCAAGGAAACCTAGATTTCAGAATTTTCTAAAAAGGCATCAAACATTTCTACAAAAAATGTGCTAAAAATCCAAAATTCTGTAGCATTTAAAAATAACTCTTTCATAATGCCTAGATGATTAGATATTAATATACAAATTTCTTATCTAAATTTGAGTTTCTTTAGCAATACTTACCATGACCCAAAGTGCTGAATTCTCAAGTTAGCAATCCCTAACCACACCTTCCAAACAAAAATTTTACACACACTCTCTGATAAGCCCCCCTCTGTTCATGCGCACACCCCGTGCATCACCCCATGGGATCCACTCACTGGCCAATTCAAGGTGACTTTTTCAAGCCTGAAAAAAGACCAGCAGGGAGGAGGGCGGGCCTATGATGGGTCATGGTAAGTATTGCTAAAAAAAACTTAAATTTACTTAAGAAATTAGTATTTTCTTGTCACAATGCTGTACCATGACCTGAAGTGCTGACTAGCACAAAATGGAGGTGGGTGATAAGAACACAAAAACTTACCAGGGTTAGGAGAAGGTGGTGTGCCAGAGGTGCTGGGTGACTACAGGAGCCCCCAAACCCACATCACCCATCCCCTCCAGAGGCAGAGAGGTCCTGACGATAAATTTATAAACGGGTCTCAGGCCACCCATATGTTGCAGAGAAGATGCCCTCAGTGCAGTAGACTGGGAGGCAGCGTGAGAGGCGGTCCCAGGCCCTCATGTGAGTGTATGGGCTGTCAAGAGAGAGAGAGAGAGGGGGGGAGGGAGAATTGCATCCCCCTGTCCTGCAGTTTCCGCCAAGGAGTATATGTTCACTGGAATACAGGATGGACCAACTGAGAAACCTGGGGCTTGAGATGACTTGAATCCGACCAGGCTGTAGGAAGAGGAACAGTAGCCTCCGAGTGGCACTATGCGACATGGAAAAGCGATGCTGTTACTGACATTGTGTACCAGACAATTCGACTGGTACCATGGAAAAGGGTTTGACTGGGACCGAGGGCAAAACCATCTTAAGAGTCAAATCCTGCAGGGAAGCCTGAGCGAGCGGCTCATATGGAGGCTCACAAAAAAGGTCCAAGGCAGGGACCTGATGAAGGGTGCAGACCTGGGACAGGGCGATGCTGTGGATGACAAAGGGGAGAGACGATGTCGGCCAACAAGACTAAGTGGCTGGCCAGGGCCACCAACCGAGGCTCGGGGGGCACCCCGCCCGGCCCGGCACCATTGCATCCATTGCCCCCTGTACCCAGCACCCTGGGAAGGAGGGGCAGTGGGGGAAGGCACAGGTCTCCACAGGACTCTGGGTCCGAACTGGGGAGTGGTGGATGGGAAGGTGGTTTGAACCAGAAGGGATCGGGAGACAGCCCAGCACCGAAGTGCAGCAGTGTCTGGCTCAGGGCCCCACCCCACCCACAAGGAGTGAGGAAACAGAGGAGTGACATCCTCACACTTCGGAGGATAGTGGTTGCCAGGGCAACAAGAACTAGCAAAGCCAAGGGGCCATGTGCATGGCGACTGCTGAACTGCAAAGACATGGTAGACTGACCGGTGCCGGAAATGGGTGAACCGGGGAAGGGTGATCGCATGTGCAAATGGAAGTAGCAAGGCCAGAGGAGCTAAGCTCGCGACCATCGCGGTACTGGAAGTTCATGCTGGAGTGGCCAGCACCGGAAGTGAATGAACTTCCGCCTCGTGTCCCGAGAGACAGAGGAGCAAAGACCCCCCCCCCCCGCAAAGGAAGTGCAGGGTATAGGGGTGCATCGCAATCCCAACCCGGTGCCTTTCTGGGGCCCGAGAAAGTGTTTGGTTGGATGCGAATGACACCGGAAGAGTGGGGACTTTCAGGAAGTGGCAAGGAGAATCGGCTCGACCAGAACCTCCCTGGAAGTGGACTGGCAGATGCGTGTTACCTGCAGGAAACAATGAATCAAGAATGCGAGCTCCCCCTCCATCGCATCCGACCGCCAATTGCCGAGGAACGTCTTACAAGCATGTCCTCCGCCCTTTCCACTCCGAGAGCGGTGGGTGGGACATCACAGGAACGCACTTGCAAACCCTCATGGAGACAGAATAGTGACATGGCCAAAGCCAAAGAGCACTGCCAAAGCTGGGAATCACACTGCAGCTACAAAACCCAGCCATTGGTGGAGGACTGAGGGGACCCCTGTGCACCCCATGCAGCACCATGTGAGGCACTGTGCGAATGTCATAGCCTGATGACATAGCATCGCCACAGTTCACACTGCAGAAGGTGAAGACTGCACAGGAGGCCGGGACACCGGAACTGGCTGATGTCAGCGGAACCCACCATGGACACCAGCAGGGTAGTAATGCAGAGGACCAAGCAGAGGTGGCGGACAGGAAGCCACCGAGGCAGGGTTTACAGAGATGGGGGAAGGACCGGAGACCACGTTACTGCACAGGGTCACCAAACCATCAGAGGACCAGTCCCCTGGAAGCAGAGCGTGAACGAAGAGGAACCCGGGCATAGCAGCAGTCTGCAAACCTGTATAAAATGTCAGAAGTGTAGGGCAACAGAAGAATGGTCATGGATAAAAAAAAAAAATGCATCCAATCCCGCACTCGCGCAAACAATGTGCACACCACTGCAGGCAATACTGTGGCATTACATTAGCAACCAGTAAAGCTGCAACAAAAACCGAACAGTAATAATGCAAAGCTAAAGTGAGCAGACACGTAAGCAAAGCATAAAAAAGCTTGTGGGCAGGCGAGCACAAACACAAACACAGGTAGACACTGACGTCACGCATGGAGGCGAGGGGCGAGAAAGGACGATGCATGCAACTCACTGCATAAAACCGTGTAGCTTAAAAATAACAAGCAAACAGAAGAATAACAAGAAAAAGGGAGAAAGCTCACATTCCTTGTCAACTGTAAAAGCAGTAGAAGAGGCGTGTAGCTGCTGGGACGACTAAGGTCAAAGACCACGCCATGGGAGCAGACAGTAGGGACGTCCGACATCAGCCATGGCGCTTAAGAAAGTCTGCTTGAATTGGCCAGTGAGTGGATCGCATGGGGTGATGCACAGGGAGAATTTAGCACTTTGGGTCATGGTACAGTATAGCGACAAGAAACCCACTTTACAACGAAGACATGCAAAACTCATAGCATTGCAAACACAATACACAGTGCAGAAATGAGAGATACCTCGGAGTTCCATCTTCTAGTGGGGGAACCACCACCACCTTCACAACAGCTGAGGTCCGCAGCAAGTCCACAATCTGATCATGTGTGAGAGTGATGGTGGCCACCTTGCAGATCTCCACCAGCCGACTGCCTTTGCGAAGCCCCACCTCCCAAGCAAAACCGTATGATTCTACATCTGTCACAATGCCCTCTGACTGGATGTGGAATCCCAGCTGACCCATCCCATTTCGTTTCAGCACCATCTTGACAGTCTGTTATAAGAGACATAGATCAGCAAGTACTAGTGGTCTGCTTCAAATCAAACTCCCTTTTCATGAAAACGTTCCTACTCCCGTCTTCTATCTTCATTTGCATCCCTTTCTAAATTGACATATATGCATAATGTATATACAATGGAGCCCACTTATTTGAAGGACATTGCACCAGAAATTTGACCCGACATATAATCACTTAAAGGGACAAAACTTGATTTAAAGTGTAGCTCAGGCATTTCCGATTATGGCGTTTTTTCCTTTTGACCATGAATTGAAGTTGCCTCGGAGAAACATTTTTGCATGCACCCTTAGATTTCATAATAGTGTTGCACAACATTACATAACCGGTGTTCTGTGGATATTGGATATCATTACCTCATTAGAGAAAGATTTTAATGAATGTTGACAATAAAGCAACGATTAAGGTAATACAGATTTTTTTTCAGCATTTTTTAGCATAAAATCAGATTTTTTGTTTGTAGGAGGTTTGGTTATTTCATAAGAATTTTTCAAACATGAAACCCCATGATACTCCAATTTTTTCTAATTTTCTAATTTTTTTATATTTGATATTTACTAGGAGGTTTTGGTGGGGATTTTTTTCCTGTTATATGCCATGGTGTTTAAACTGACATAGAAACTTACAATGGCAAGAGACAAAGCAAAAAATGAAACAGGTGTCTGTTTACAGATTAATTAGACTTGTGTTAATCATAATGCAACCAGGTTTCTCTATCAGTGAAAATACAAACCTCTGTGCCCTGAGAGACAGCTGTCAAACGGGTTATAATCTCTGTCATCTCCTCCATGTCACCACTAAGTGGCCTCAACAAAATGCATTCACCCTGTCCGAAGTACAGCCTGATGCTGGAAACAAGCAAACAGCTAATGAATACAAATATGTCACAGACAGATGCACACATAATAATAAACACTCTACATGAAATGGTACATACACTGGCGTGGATAAAAACTGTTCTTAGGAAACCACTAACCTATGTACACAGCTATGTACGAAAACAACTCTGTATGTGCAGGGACCACCGCTATAGATACATGTACGAAAACAACTTTGTACAGGGAACACCATGACAGTGAAAGTGACGCTGTTTATTACTTAGGCCTTCAGGCTCTGTACAGGGTTTACAATACAGGTTTTTTTTTAACTCATTCGTGATGTGTGAGAAGTAAACTCTATGCAGCATAGGCCACGCTTATGACGGATGCTGAACATAATCCAAGCACTTTGACAATTTATTTACGGGGAATCGCTAATTGACCAAGGTAGAGAACTCTGAATCATTTCTTCACGAGTTGCTTCCCTTTTACTAAGCTTAGACCAGTTTTCGACCACAATTCCAAGCGAGTGAAAAATGGCCGTGTCGTGTGTATCCACATGTGTTCTGTCAATTGAGAAATGCTAGATTTACTCTTCAAATGACACACTGATGAGGAAAATGACATTGTTTTGGAAATTTACTGTGATAAAGTGGATGAAGACAAGAGTATTTGTGCCTGAAAGGCCCAAGAGAGTGATTACGAAGAGAAAAATGTGCGAGCACGTGTTGTAAACAGTATCGTACAGACTGTGTATAAGGAATCGTGAGGACTTTTGATTACTTCAACTGCAGTTGTGTTTCCATCAAAGGATTTCTAAATTATGGAACAAGGTTCAAGAAACACAGTAAGACATTAGTTTTCTTTGTTCATTGATGTTTGTAACCAAGTTTAAGTAACTTTTAGATTGTTTTGGGTTATTTTTTATGAATTTTAAAAAAAAGGCTAAAAAGCCCCGTCAGCTGGGATGGCTCGAGCTAGGAGAGCTACGTCAGCAAAGTGAGGTCACAGCTACACAACATCATTACAATTTCAAATATCATCATAAACCCAATATTATAACCGTAAGATTATTCATACAATCAGGTCTAATTTACACTTAGGAGCAAGGCAAATAAAAGCTGCTAGATTTTAGATGCATCCATGCTGTGCTGTGGGTTTTAAATTTTCAAAAAATTAAAGAATTTAAGAAAATGTTGTGCATTGCAGATGCACATGATCCAATTGCCTCCTGATTCTATATGAAACTTGCATTATCATATGTTGAGATATCTGAATATCCTACTTCACCAAAGCCATAGAACAGCTCAATGTTATCTAAACAAACATACAAGCAAACAAACAAAAAATTAGCCCAAAAGATACTCATCTGTCAGAGCCATTTACACCACCAAAAAACTTCTCTTTAAAAAATCCAAACTAAAATTTGATAGCAACAAATAAAAACCCACATCTTGGCAAAAGAATGACCTCTTGATTGAAAGCACTATCAAAAGCAAGGCTCTGACTGATGCATTTCTTTCCTAGTTGATAATGTAAACAACTCCAGCGAAGTTGATTTAGGTCAAAGAAAGAAGTAAGGGCAGAAGTGATTTGGGACTGAAGTCGATGCCAGCAGCATAAAGGTTAAAAGACATCATTGCTACCACTGACCTTGATGCCTGCAGAGTCCATCCAATGACTGTGCTGCCAGGTATGGTAAAGATCACCTCTTTGCTTGTCGTCTCCATCAGCACAATGGTGTCGGCAGCTACTGCCAAGAAGCACTCGGCTTGCACTGCACTGCTCATGTCCTCCACCTGCACATTCAAGACTCTAGATGACATCAGGTGCAAATTAAAGGGAGTCTAACCACCTAGGGACAAAGTTTTGCTGTTTGATAGTGAGTTGCCTATGCTTCCTTAAAAATGTATCACTCTAACCAAACCGGCCGTCCCGCTACTACAAATCGATGTCAAAGATGCTTTAGATGCTCTTTTCCGAAGACTGCCAAGCGACGCGACGGAATAACACGAGCTCGTGGGATTCCGGAAGTGACGGTTTAATACCAATAACAAAGAACGGAGGCGGGAAGGAATACACACTATGATTCGGGCAGTTCCAGCAAAAATAAAATAGTGTTTAGGCACATCGAAGTGCAGCCTTACCAATCTGAACAGCTGTCAGATTTGCAGTCGGCTCTGGCGGTGGAATCACCTGAACGACAAGGGCACAGAAACAGAGAGAGACAGAAACAGACAAGAAACAGAAGTTATGTCATGTCAAAACCATTATCTTAACTTTGTTATGGTCTGCCATTACTTTTTTTTGTAACACTTCATTGAGAAAGTAAGAAATTAATGGGATAATTTCATAAACATACCTGAACATTCCAGACGAGAGCCCCTTTTGCATACATATCTGGCACCACTTTATGCCTTGTCTTCTCCCTCTTTCTCACACTCCCAAGACCAAATTTGCCTGCAGAATAATCCACATATCAGCACTATTTAAGATTGGATCACTGCACAAATTTGACTCAAGTCAACTCGTTTGTCAAAAGAAAACAGAATCTAAATTTCATCGTTAAAAAATTTTCGTACAACAAAGAATCTGGCGAAGCGAGACTTGGACAGGAAGTCTACGTTTCAGGGCATGGCCTCTTCTTCAGGATGGCACAAACAGATAACAAATAAAAATCACTTAGCTGACAAACTCACTGGTCATACACAGTCGATGGACAAGAGGAGAGTGTCCATCGACTGTGTATGACCAGTGTCTTTTTAGCCAAGTTCTCTGTTGTACCTTTATTACCCCAAGCCGCAGTCCCCTGTTTTTCCATTTTAAAAAATTTTCATTGATATGTTTTGATATTGTGGAGAGCAGCATACCAATTACTTAAACCACTTACATGGTTCATTTTCTATCTACTAAAATGACTTACATGCATTTCAGTGCAGAACCAGCTGGAGATGGTAAAACTACCTTATACTTGTGCTTAGCTACCCTGTTGCCCTCCCTCCACAAGGCAAGTGGATGTATTGAAAGCTTACTCAGTTTTGATCCAGAGTCCAAAGGTGTGTTTGTAACAGAGTTTGTTGCAAGATCCTTGAGGTACTCCCGACGAGTCCGCTGTGCCATGGTGCGGAATTTCTCAGACCGATGAGCAGCATTCTCGGCATTTATGACTACAAAGAAACATATTCAGACATGTGGTTAGACCCTCGTGCATAAGAAAAAAATTAATGGCAACTGCCAAATCAATAAACCTTTTGCAGTTGTTATTCGACGAACTGGAGATTCCCATAAACTATTTGCATTTTTAGTATATCTGCCATCCTAGTTGCGGTGATTTCTTTTCACCAAGTGGTTTTAATTACAAGACAAACAAGTGGCTCTAACATTTGCACCAAAACCTTCGTTATTTGTGCAGTAACTGTTTCAATATGAACATCCTCCATTTACTCAAAGTACTTCTGAATGTCCTGTTTCAAAAACAGACTGTTGAAACCCGTTTGTTCTGAAGTAGTATTACAATTATGAATAAATAGAACATAGACAGAAATCCTTCCTGATTGACATTAACAGAACTTTCTGAAGAAAAAAACAACATCTATGCTTTGTGTGAACAAAACTGGGGGTGGTGGCGGGGGTAAGAGCTGCCTGATTATGGCAACCAATGAAGAATTTATTTTGAGCAAGTTCAAAATAGTTGTGAAATCAGTGGCAACTCACTTTTGGCCATTAGGAAGTCAACAAACTCAGGTGATTTACGAAAGGTGCCTCCATTTGGTATTGGAGGTCCAAATGGAGGAACATCTTTGGATCTGGCCACTGCAATACTGTGGAGATATAAACAATGACCCACTGTGTAACAACCTGACAACCCACTACAGGGTATTGTTACAGAGCAATATCTCTTGTCAGAAGCTTTACAAGTTGGTTAATATGATGCTAATCTCTTCCCAGTCCCCCACCAGTCAGTCCCTTCACTGTCTGCTAAAACTATGAAAGGCCCACAGAATTACAATCCAATACAAGAATTGTCTTGCTTACATAAGGAAGTTACTACAGTCAGTTTTCATGCTGCCAGCTCTTTGTAAGAAAAGGTTTTAACATTGAATATCTGCATTCAAGCATTGTGGTTACTTATGCCATAAAATTATTGTGCTACTTGTCTTACCTGTATTTTGTATTTTCAGAGTTTGGATTGGACACCCTGATGATTATGAAGACATGTTGAAACTGGGAGCGCACTGTCTGAGGCGAAAATGGCAATGCACCTGGCTCTTGGAACACAATGGTCACAATGTCATTTCCTATGTGGCGTTTCCGCAACAGCTGTAAGACAGTGACAGCATCAAGAGTTTCTCTTTAACCTCAAATACTTGCAATTCAAAAATATAAATGATAAATAAGTGCTACTATTACATGTATTACTTCAAAAGCACATTCGGTCTCTGTCACGACTTGTTAGGTGGCTATCTGAGCAAAATGTGGCTTTCTTTCCTGGGAAGGGGTGGAGTGGAACACCAAAAAAGAAATGCTCTCATATTAGCAATGCTCAGGCACCAGACTCTGTCACTAACCTGCTGATGGTTATTGGCAGTGAATGGAAGAATAGTGGAGACATGGAACATGATCTCGTTGTTGTTAAAGGTAGTGTAGAAAGAGTGCAGCCCTGTTGTATCGGCTGAAAGCATGCATCAGTAGCATTAGTAAAATCCCCAAGCATATCATACAATAACATACTTCCAGTACTCCGCATTGCTTGTAACAGCTGTCTCCAGAACAAAATTATTTCTCTTGAACTTGAGTATATGCAAAAACAAAACAAAAACTGTATTCTCTATAGCCAGGCTAAGTGATAGGTTCTTTAAGTTATTTTGCCCAGATGACAAGGTGCAGGACTGGTAAGTAACTGACAATCTTTCTAATTTCAGAAGCCACATACAGGCCTAGTAAGCATAGGCATGCATGCATTATTTTACTGAAGGTGAATAAGATTTTAACAACAATTACTTTTACAGTCCAGTCCTCCTCGATACTTCTGGAAGCCTTTCAACCTCACTTTCTGGCCAATGAGATCTAAGAACTCATCAAATATCGGACTGCCACACTCTGCAAAATGGCAAAAACAACCAGCAAGATCTTACTCACAGTGATTAAGGTACGTGTGAAAATATGACATTTTTAAAAAACTGAACTTTAAAAGTGCCGCCTTTGTATGGGGACTGTGCAGGGTGCAGATCTTTACTTCTAAGCAGCTGCAATTGTTATCTGCTCTACGTGACATTTTTTATTATTATTTACAGACTTTCTCAGTTGTCTATATCTGGTAACAAGATAACATGACTCTGGTAACATCTGGTAACATGACTCACCATTATTATACATCTCCTCTTCTGTAGACTGGCCTGACCTACAGTACATGATGCCAACTTTGTACGTAGTGCAGATCTGAAAACAACATGACGTCTGCACTAAGACTGTATTTTCTATAGGATTCAGACCACACACACATGCACTGCTCAAATTGTTCAACAACAGTAATTGCCCAAACCCAACACAAGGTCTGCCATGTGCAGTACATAAGCAAAAGTAACCTTGTTTACTCCATAAGCAAAAGTAACCTTGTTTACTCCAAAGAGTTTAACAGTAATCTGGCTTTAACATTTACTCACAATTAGCATGTCTTTACATAACACATTTAAGCAAGCATACCTCCACAAACTGGTTAAAACTCTGCACTTATTTGTAAAGGTTTGCATCATGTTATACTTCGTGCTATTATACGGTTTTCCTTTTTTAATACACAAGTTCAAACAAAGAGTTTAATAATTTACCCCTTGTTCATCAAGTTTGAGCAGCTGCTCAGCTGTCTTTGGGCCAGGAAGAGCAAGCCTCAGGCTGGATAACTGCACCTCCCCAACACCCATCTCTAGCACATCCTTAATTGGGATGCCCCGCAAGCCCAGGCGGCTAGAGGATATTACAGCATCCTCCAGTATTGACCCACGAAGAGTTGTCAGCTGTACAAAATAATTTACAATGTATGCAAATGGAAGGAGCTGATTTGCATCAGACACAAGGCAACTGCCACAAAAGCCCAGTGCACTTAATTTATTTACATTTCAGCTATACATTTGACTGGGAGATAAAATAATTCACAAAAAATAAAATATGTGACCCCCCCCTCACCTCTCACATAACGTTAAAACAGAATCTGCCTAAGCTCAGTGTGAGTGCATGCACAGATGTGTGTGCATATGCATATATGCATGTGCACATCCATAATTATATCTGTGCATCCATGGTATGGCAATGGTGAGAGAGAGAGATACCAAATGCTTGTGCCTGTCTGGTTTGTGTGTGTATACACAAACATTCCTTCTCGTATAATACTGCAAGTAACACTTGCCTCTCACACATACACAGAAACTGAAAGAAACTTAAAGAAGTGCAAGAGGTGTCTCTGTCTGTAACATCTGTTCACATGTACTCTAGCTCGCCCAGTTCTAATCCTAAAAAGAGAAAGTGGTTGGTGTCCCCTGGAAACTACTTTTACCTCACTAGTTCTGCAGATAATCCGATACTGATAAGTTCCATATTCCGCTTTCCCCAAGTTGTTAATCCTCTCTTCAGGGTCAATTTTCTCTCTTTTTATACTAATAGCGATAGGACCAAGGAACTCATCTGTTCCAAAGTAGTTTTGGTGCTCTGCAAGAAACATGTAAGAACCAAGCAAATACAAGAAATGAAGAATGACATACAAATGAATGTATACATTTTAATGTTTGTAATCTGCAGCTATGCAAATAATAGTTATTTATAAAGTACCAAGTCCTATAAAATAATTTAAAGCACACACACTTGCCTGCACATGCAAATTCAACATAATGCAACATGAAGACATGCATGCAGACTCACACAGAGATACTGGTACCCACCACCTATTGTGCTAGTGGCAATAAGATGAATGTGAATGGTGGAACCCATCATTGCTTTTGTACATTTCTGTCAACCTTATTAGTATAAGCAAGGCTCATTTCCATAATAACAAAGGGCAAAAAGTGAATCATCGTTAGATTGGGCAGAAAAAAAGGTGTTTTGATTAGGGTTACATGCTCACCCCCCCCCCCAAAAAAAGTGGGGGGGGGGGGCAGAGAGGGAGGTAGGTCAATAGATGTTTTTCCTTTCTGAGCACTCCTGCAAAGGGAAGCTATCCATGTCAGCTAAGGGTAAAATTAAATCCCTTGTGGGATCTATGATAGCTCAGATGTGAATGGACTGCAGGCATTTTTAAACAGGAAACAAAAATAGTTTAGGGCTAGCAAGAAAAAATTGGGTAGTTGGGGTAACCCTTGCCAGAATACTTTTTTTGGGCCTCATGGGGGAGTAAAACGGGTAGCTACTAAACACAGGTAAAATAAGGTGGGAGAAGACCAACAAGACTGGCAAAGACGGTACATGGTAGAGAGGCATGGTGGAAACTCTATGCTCCACAAGGCACAAATACAACTACAACTAGACATAGTTCTTTATTCCATGGTGCCCTTAGAGTAAGGTCGCTAGGCCAACTGGCCCATATCAATGTTCACCCATCCGCAGCATCTCTAAACACCTTATAACGTATACACATTACACAAAGCAAACTTACCATGCCCATAGAAGAAATGACGATAGTAGTAAGCACCATGGTCCACATATTCTATCACATGACCCCGATGTGTTACAAGGGGTGGAAGGATTTGCCCTGAAGGAGATGGGGATGAGTCCAAGATAGCTACCCCACAGCAGGCTGGGTGGCGAGCTAGTGACAAGACGCAGCATGATGCCACACTGGGAGACCGGCTGCTGCAGCTGTTGTTGCTGGTGCTGGCTTGAGTGGATTGCTGTGAAGTCAGGTTCTTCAGTGCCGTTAGGTTGTTCAGGCTGATGACCTGCTCCTCTTCACCACCCAGTTCATTGCGGAAGAACGGGCAGGACAGGACAAGATCATTGCTTTTTCCATCACCAGCATCATCGCTAGAAGCACAGTCTGTGACATCTTTCTCACCAGTGACTGCATAGCTGTTTCGCTTGACGGAGGCTGCAGATGCTCCTGTGGTAACATTTTTCATGTAACTGGGAGATGCCTGCACCCGGTCCAACTTGCTCATTCTCACTCCAATACTCTGACAGTCAAAATGAACAAAAGCCTTCTGTCGCAATTTCTCCTCCGTTGCCGTGTCTTCACTGCTTTTCTCATCAGCTTTGCTCGAAGCATCAGTAGAATCATGCTTACCACTGCTGCCTCTTAGTTTTTTCAGAATGCTAGCGCTATTGTCACTGGTTATGGACTTGGCCCGGACCTTTCTGTCCTTGTGCTTTGACTTACCCTTTGACTTCCCATGGTCAGAACTCTCATCCTCATCTTTGTCAGATGTCCCATTCAGTAGCTTTTCTCGCAATAGCTGCCGCAACTGTGGCTGACTTGGTGGATTTCCGTTTTGAAACTCTTTAATTATCTCAGCATATTTATCTGACCCTGGTGCGAGAAGGTCCAAAGAGGATGTGCTGCCATACTCACGGTGAAGTGTGCCCACTGGCCGTTCATCCTCAGCAACTTCAACACTGTCCACTTCCAAGTTACTGTTGCTTCGGTACAAACCTCGACTGCTTCTTCGGGCACTAGATGGTGCTGACTGAGGATGCTGCTTTTCTGAAGGAAAGTGCAGTGGAGGTGGAGGTGAAGGTGGGGAAGACAGGTGTGGCCTCTGCACCAGCTCTTGCCGCTCCTGCTGTTTCCCTATCACAGAAGTTGTGGCTTTGCCTTTAGAGGGATCTAAAGCATATGTCTGTGTTCGTGTGCGGCCAGAGTGAGGCCCATGAAAAGTTCTGGAGCGTAGCCGCGCATTCCCCGAAGTGATACGTTCGTTATAGGAACTACGCAAATCTATAATACCAGCCTTCATCTTGGCACGATAAAAGTTGGTGGATGAGGCAGGTTCTACCCCTGAGTGCATGATGTCTTCCATTGATGACCTCTGCCCCTGCACTTGGCCTCTGAAAAAAGCATGCTGGTTTTGGCTGAAATCCTTCTCTGTAGACCGACTGTAGGTTGACAGAGAATTTGCCGCATGTGCTGTTCTGTTGCCAGCATCAGAAGGATTGTTCTGGTGCTGGTAGTACTCTTCTGCCTGTCGTGCCCGCCTCTGGATGGTGTCAAGCTCATTCTGGGACTGAGCCATCATACGACTGTTTGTTGACATGGTTCTGGCATTGACAGGTTACAACCCCATCTGAGTTCAAGCACAACCAACACAAGCTGATATGTACCAATGAATATAAAACAGTGCCTGTCACAATGCTGATCAGGTTGCAAAGACGCTGATCTTTGGTGTTTCGAAATTTAAGTCCTTATTTGAGCTGAGAAAGAGCTGATTTGGCAGGTTTGTTCTGTCAAGGAATGCACTCATTTTCACAACCTAATACATAAAATATGTATAAAATGTATAGAGACAAAACATACCCAATTAAGTCATCTCAAGCCATCTGCACAGACCAAAACAGATCTCCTGGAATACACAGCCATCAATGAAAATTTCCTTTGTTGATGTAACTTGCACAAGTGGAAGAATGCACACACCTTGGAGTATCACCCTCATCACACGACTGTACAAAGCAGCAAGTCACAACCAAAATAATGCTGTTCATCCTGGAATAATGTCGCAAACACAGGCTGATCCTGAGCAACTAGCTGTCTTCTTGAGTATGAAGCAAAGAGCAGCCTAATGGTGAGTGACTGATCCAACAGGTGCTGCTGTCATTCATGGTGGCATAGAAATCAGTTCATTTTCACCAACAAAAGCATCCTGCTGATCAGGCCTGCTCTGGTTTCCATGCTGACAAGTCCTCACTTCCCAAGCAATTCTTCGTGGTCATATCAACTTATATAATATTCTGAAATGAAACACACACACACAAAAAGACTATGTTGTTAATTATAACAAGCATTATCAGTAATTTATATTAATACGATAAGACTATGAAGCCATTAAATTTCCTGATGTCACTAAGAAATAATTTTGGCTTTAAAACAGTTCTATTCCAACGATCCCTTTGTTATAATGTGTGTGTGGGAGAAGGGTGGTGGTGGTGGTGGGGGGGGTGCTGGTGCTGGTGCTGGTGCTGGTGCTGCGATGGAGATTTACCAAATGTTAGTATCTCAGAAACATGGTTCCAAGCAGAATGTTGTTGTAGTGTGAGTTTTTTAGAAGTGGAGCATAAGCCCACTTTAGCAGGCCTAAGGAGGGAGTTAACCTGTTTGCTGTTGGCATTTGGCATCCATCAAACCTCATGAACTTCTTGCTGCCAGAGCTGCTCCCAAAGAGTATTTATTTATACTTTCCATCTCAGCAATATGGAACCATGCTGACACCCTATGTTTTTCAAATGTGAACGAAGACTTTTTACTGCATTCAGACAGAAAGGCTGCTGAGGCATGGCACATGTCCAAGTTCTGGCCACTAGCTGATCAAGTACTAAAATGTCAGAGCAGAAAACTGCACAGGAAAGGGGCGTACTGGATAACATTTCACACAGCCCATATTCACAGACAGCCAAAACGAAATGTGATCCTCTCATATGCTCATCTTTCGCAAAGCATGGTTTCACAACTGCACACAGCCAAAAAGAACATGCATTGCTGTGCAATTCATCTGTCTGATTTTACTAATGGCATTATGCTATCATTAGAGGCAGGAACTTCTGCTGAAACCAAAACCTACTTCAACCACATTCAGCTAAGAATTAATGGTTCCAAAATAAAATCTACTTTACACTGAGATACACAGAATCAGTGACACAAAGGTTAGTCACAAAATGTATTTAGTCCTGGATGGACACCTGTAGAAGCAGACCCAATATATATATAGAGAGAGAGAGAGAGAGGTGAGTGGGATGAATAATAAAATGGGAAGTAAAATTAACCTCTCACTACATTTAAGTAAGATACAGATTATCAGTAAAATATTTGGGCTTGTATACAATGGCCAGTATAGAAAATGAAAACTCAAATGACCAATGGTGAGCATGAGAGTTCAAGTGCAGACTGTAAAGAGGCACATATGGCGCATGCCGGTGAATGAGGACAAAAGCAGAATCTGCAGCACAGTTAACCGAAAGCAGCAAAAACTATAGCCTGGAACAAATGGAAACATCTTCGCAAATTGTCAACAAATGACTTACTTTTAACAAAACAGACCCTTTATGAAGCGATAAACAACCGTTAGGGACCTGTCGAGTTTAGATGTGGAACAGAAATGCACTCCTTCTTCAACAGAGACATTAAAATACTGCAGTCATGACACGCCCTGTCCACATCGCATCGCCACCATAGGTGTATAATTTGTGGGGTATGCTGTACAAGGACGGCCTTACACCAACACAGAGACACACAGAGAGAGAGAGGATGGGATGGTAGAGAGAGTACCACGACAGGCCACAAAATCTCTATAACACTAACAGCAAACTTCCCGCCAGTTACCAGCACACTTCTACGCAGGTTATCCGTCCATCCTTCCCTCGCATGCAACAAACTAAGCGATTCGTGGTCTGTCGTCCTGCTGCACGAGGTCTGCAAGTGGCGGGGGCGCCCCATGCCAGAAGCAGCTCCGCCCACTGTGGGAACGAGCGGCGCTGCCGTCTGCCCCTCCCTGCCACCACCACGTCGGTGGTCTTCGCGGTCTGTCACTCAGCTGCCTGCCAGGTAGGGAGGAACGGGTGCAAAAGCCTTCTGCAAGCATGTTCCCTCTGCCCACAGAACGTAAATAGAATCCACTGCCCGACAACGCGGGGAAAGCACGCGTTTATGACGCGTAAATGTCTAAACTTCAGCGCATTTTCACCTCACATAAAACGCGCACATGTTTTCGGCAGTGCTTTTCTTCTCGGAAACAACAACTGTTCGGCCACTGCCTTTTTCCCTAACTCAAGTTATTAAGCTATTTTGAAGGGTCTTTTTTCTTTACTTCAATTTTTGAGCATTTAAGAATTTATCCTCTATGTGTGTGTTTTTTTAAAAGCCGTCAGGCCAGCGCCGAGTAATGAGTTTTACGGATGCGAGGAACGCGAGTGATGCTAGGTAACGACAGAACTCAACAGGCAACTCGCCTCTTTACCTCACACAACGTGATTTCTGGGGTACTGCTCACGATGACCTAGCCCGGCATCACCGAGCACAGATCTGACCACCATTCTTCATCGTATAGTAGATACTCGCAAAACTCTGAGTGGAACTCGCAGTGAGGCATCGACTGTGCATCGGCTGATGGTGGTTTGGTTGCTATTGTTTAACGTCCAATCGCAAACGAGATGCACAACAGGACGGTGTTGCTTGAGACAAACGCGCTGCCACGCTGTCGCAACACAGGCTTCAGTCCCACCCAGTCACATTATACTGACACCGGGCCAACCAGTCCTAGTACTGTTCCCTGTAGTGCCAGGCGTCTGGCAGCTACTAGATTGCCAGTTTTTAAGTCGTAGGTGTGACTCGGCCGGACCGCTTATTACTGACCTCCCGCAGACCCTCGAGGCGGTCACGCTATAGAGGTTGCGGAGAGAAAGAGAGAGAGAGAGAGAGAGAGAAAGTGCATGCATCGTTTTATGCCCAAGGCTCACTTTTTGCTGGAGTTCCCCGGCGGAGATATCGATGGTTTTGACTTTCCTTGAAACATCTCAGATTAGGAGATCACCGACGAGCGAGAATTGGACAGCTTTCGAGGCGTCGGCTAGATCCGTACACACTCGCGTCTAAATAAGACTATACTAGGATCTCTCTCTCTCTCTCTCTCTGCATGCGTGCGCCAGTAAGGAGAGGCTAAGCGTCGGAGGAAAGGGCGATAGAGATGACGCAGAATGAGTACAGATATTTAGGACAAAATGTATATTGTGGCTGATCCCCCAGCTTAATACTCTTCTCTCTCTTGTCAGTTTGTACAGACTGGAAATAACGCTCTGACTCACTCCTCCACATCCTTCTCTCAGTCTTTCCACGGATGGCCGTTGCCGTCGTCCCCTGCAAATAACCAATCACTGTATGAAGCGCCAGACTCGTTTTCAGCTGCACTTCTCCTTCAGTTCAAGCCTTCAGCAAGTAAGGTGAATCATGTTCAAAGCATGCTTTATCGTTGACGCCACAACAGCATCCCTTAGAGTCGCTGTTGTTGTCTACCAGCGTCATAATCCCGACATCCTTAGCCTGCCCTCATCCTTCGGTTAGCAGGAGTCACAAGCACAATCTTCCGGCTGTCTCAGGCCTCTGCATTCGATAGCTGTCTTATCGCAAACGTTGACTTTAGTGTCTAGAAAGCTTAGCACAAAGCGGCTCTGTGGGAAACAAGCTTCTTTTTTGTTCCTTGGCGTTTCTTCATTATGGTCGTGGGTCAACGGCAATCGCTAATGCAAGAACTCTCTCTTCCAAACCCCCTTTCTCTGTGCGGACTGCTTCTAACTTGATATAAACAGATAAAAGAGCAAGATGCGGCAGGAAAGGTGGGCGGAGGAATGCCAGATGCTGCTGCAGTGACTCGAAGACCACTGACTTTCATGACCTCGCTGCTCGCCTCGTGACGCCACACTTTGTGCAGCACGTGCCGCCTGAGCGTCGGGATCCACGCTTTTCTGGCCAAGACCAGACAGACAGACCCTGCCTTCCAGCGGCCCCACATGGGTACCACGTGCTCTGGAAGGACAGGCGACCGCTGTAGTCAGTTCCTGAAGGTGTGAAGAATTTTCGATGTGGGAATCGCTGTCTGGCTCCTTGCTGACAACGCTTGTCGTTCTCTTACCCACAAGGGTCCCGCGATTAATAAGAACACACAGAGATCTTACTGGACTGACGGTAGGAAGTGATGTCAGAGCTCATTCAGCGCTCGTATTTAAAAAAAAACAACCTCAGATCTGTCGTTTTTATCTACAGTGCGCAAGGCCGTTTTTACAAACACGCCAAGGAAGGATTAACCCCCAACCGTACGCACGACCAACAAAACCTCTTAACCCGCGTTCAGAAAACTAAAACAGCTATAAAAAGTCTGCTGAAACAGCATCTCCCAGCAAAGGAAAATACACTCTGAATATGGAAACACGCACAGTAAACATTACGGCCTGTCAGTTTTCACGGCGTAATAATGGAGGTCACTCTAAAGCGCGAACGGACACACCATCACATTCCTTTACTGCACTCCTCGTGTGACCAGGAATGATGGGTAAGCGAGAAAACGGAAAAGAACTGTAGATGTCTTTGGATGCAAGTTGAAGTGCACACAGCAAAGACTTGACATAGTTGGGGAGTCGCTAGCAGCAACTACTTTACCGGAGGAAGGCGGAAGTATCCCCGCCCTTCGACTGTATTTAGTCCAACACAAAATATAAAGCTAAAGCCACCGACAACGACAGGGCCAAAATTGAGAAAGCAGTATTCTTTACAAAGAGCTATGATGATACAGTATTTTATTGCTACAGGAAAGAAATATCTTCCATAGAATCCGAGATCCTACATGTCACAGATCACTTACACACCTCTCACTGCGTGATGTCAAGATGGTCCCAACTTCCCCACCATGCTTCTTCCTTCTCCCTTCCTGACGGTACATCCATCATAGTGCACTGACCTTTTGACTGCCAAACATTGCTTCGCCAAACTGCCAACCATGCAAGACAAAGTGCTGAGAAAGGGCGGACTGCTAAGAGTGTCATGCCTTGACAATCGCCGAGAGTTATACCATCTGTAAATCCCTGAGATCAGACAGAAGGAAAAGCATACAGACGCATGCAGGCATGTCTCTCCCCTCACCCTGCTTCCACTTTGCCCCTTTTCTCCAGTGTACGTTGCCAAGGTTTAGCGTTCTGCCCTCGCCATCAGTACTCGATTCACCTCTCCAAATGAAACCATACCCAGTACCACGCTGGCCAACATACCACCACCACCACCACCACCATCACCACCACCCCCCCCACTCCCCGACATCTCGGGCCTGTAGGTATACCAGATCCAGCTTTTTCAACAAATGGACTGCCAAGAGCTACATAATTAGGTGCGCCAGTGAGATTCTTCACTATCATTTATCTCTACAGCAACCCTTCGCCTCCACCCCAAATTTCTGTCTAATCCACTGCCGTCTCGATGCATAAATGTTAAACGCATTTGAGGGCTGCTCTTCTCGCTCAGGTATGCATGTGCCAATACTCTCTCTCGGTAAGACAAGGCGACAAAGAAACAATAAGCTAGCCTCTAATAAACCAACAATTCAGAGAATGTTATCTTCTCTCCTTTTTTCTGGTCCTCGGCATCAAACACAAACCCAGCCGCACACGCACACATCATGCCTACTCAGCTAAAACCAACAATCCAGAGACCTGGCTTCGTTTTTAAGAATCTTTTCACACTTTATCGTTTTCCGTCCGTCTGGAACTTTAATGGCCTAAAAGCTCAGACTAAAGATCTGACTCGACGAACTTTCATGTGATCGCTGCATACCAGAGACGAGCTTCACAGACGCGAAGAACGCGACACTTTGCTTGCCCCAAGCGTCGTCTGCACGCGATATAAACTCTTAAGAAATCTGTGGGTATATATATATATATCACGCGCTTGTGAATTATTCTTACATTAGAAAACGTCCATCAGGATATGTGCCGTTTTGAAAATAACTTATTTGGTGGTTTCAATCCCACACAGTTTCAACAAGATTCAAAAAAACACACTCGACTCAAATCAAAGGCAGTGTCACATGTCACTCCTAGGTTATCACCTGTCACTCTTAGTTTAGCCAGCATCTCGCGATTGAAAGGAAAAAAGTCAAGAGGAAAAAAGACAAGGGGAACAAGTCAAAATAATCCATTAGGAAAAAAGGACAAACACTTGCACTTGTGTCCACTGACTTTCTTCCTTGACGTATTTTCCCATAAACTATATATATACACACAGGGTTTCCCCTATCGTTTTTCTTCTGTTATCAGCTGAATTGTAATTACAGCCATCCTATTCAAAGAGTATCGAGTTCCCTTGGTCCGTCCAGATGTAAAGAGGCACATTTCGCGCCGACTTGGGCGCCCTTTGTGAGCCGTTGCACTAATGACCTGTCAAACAGTAGTCAGGCTACCACCGCCCCCTTCTCATCTAGCTGTCTTCCATATAACCCAGAATCTACTGTACTGTGGTCCTACAGAGTGACGAAACGGTTTTCTTAAATACATTACGATATCTGAAATTTAAAAAAAAAACTACTTGGGATTTCCGCTACCATCTCTCGGGATATAATCTTGGAATGGCAGCAACTGGGCCGTAGCAGGTTACGTAGACTTACTAAAAGCACACGACCCCCCCCCCCCCCATCAAAAGCATCATTTGACTTTCCTCACATCACCGCGTCCCACATCTACGCCATGCTGCGTACACTTATTTCATCACTCGTGCGGAGTGCACTGCGAACGGGCGACTAAGGGATGACTCGCGGGAAGAACGTCAGACGCAGATCTTGCTAGTGCGCGTCCATTATAGTCATCCGTTCAACGGACAGAACCATAACAACTTCCCTCCCATATCTCTTTTATCCTTTCCTCTCCCCACGCCGACGCCAACCTGAAGAGTATGTCTCACGCCCCGCAATCGCAGTAAGACTGCGCCGGCGACTTCCGGCAGCGCGCTGAGCCGACTTTTGCAGATGGGAGCGAGCAACACTAGATAATGACGTCAGAGCTCCTATTGGCGCATGTAAGAGCTCTGACGGCATTGTCCAGCCTCCCTAGCATCCCTCGCGTCTGCAAACAGCACCGCAGCTGTTCGCACACACAGACGTCCATCCCGACCTGAGGGAACAGATGTTCCCAGTGGAGTGTTCGCACCGAAAGGTTGTCTTCCGGAATCTCGTCTATCGCCAGGTGGCAGGAAGTTCAAGTTCTATCGCCCTCTTCCCGCGGGACTGATGCGGGGGTGGCCGGGGGCAACGGGCAGTTAGCTCTTATCCGCCTACAGTTGGACAATCGAGTTCCCAACCATCATAATACGGATTCACAACGTGCCAGCTCAGCCAAATAAAGAGGTGCGTTCGGGTCCACAAAACGTTTACAACCGTACTCACTGTTTGTCTCTTTTGCCGACTCGAACGTAAAACGAGGGTGTCCAGCGACCAAACTTTAGCTTAACGGTGCAAATGGACTTGGGAGGTGTTTGCTAGGCCAACAAAGCTGGCGGACACACTTGAGTTCGAAGGAACTCTTTTGAGAGAGTTTACAACCTATCGGCAAAGCATCTATTGTTACCAATAGCAATAGTTAATTGTAGGCCCATGTGTGGAAGAGATAATTGTCGCATGTTAATTAGTAACAGATGTGAGTGAAAGTATTTATGAAATGAAAATACGAGATCGACAGACAGTGAGTTGCTGATACGGCAAAAGGAGAAAATTTAGCATACAAGTGATGAAGGTTGAGCAACGTGGGGGAAAAAATCACAGTCTAAATTTATGAGAATGGATTTTGAACAGTATAAATATACGTAGTGATTTCATCTTTGCATAAGCATCTAACGAATAAATAATTGCGACTACAGACGCTTGCCACAGGTCGGCACTCATCTTGCTGTTAGCGTGTGCCGCCGATTTATGTTCAAGTTAGCTGTTTTCTGTTTGCGGAAGTAGGCAAAAAGAAACGGCGAACGTTGACAGACACGATCTCGGACAGCCTGCTGTATTCCAGACCAACCAAAACCATCATGTAGCCAAAGAACGCTCATCTTTGACCTCCCGTCGAACCGTGCAGACGAAGCCCGTTTCGCAGTGCCAGGGATGTCTAATACCGAGTAAAGGTGCGTGCGTGCCAGCACAGTCACTCATCTTCAACAGGAAAACAAGAATCACAGGAAATCAAACTTTACAGTCGACCGCGGTTGTTTTCTACCTTGAACATCGCGAATTTCCTCTCTGGTAGCATGTGTTCTTAAAAATAGAAAGGAAGTCCAAGCTCCCTTAGAGATCCAGTCATTGAACCGGCTCTAACGAAACGAGTGAATCACATGGCTTTCCCCAAAACGCTGACGAAATCCTGTTTCCGTGTTTATACTCTGCACTTCGATCTATTTTATCAAGGTCTGCACAGCTATTAAAAAAAAGGTGATGGCCAAGGGTGTTCCCAGATCCCCTTTATTTTCGCCGTGTCAAAGACAGTGCTCGCAAAGTATAGAACTGACGCGCCCCTCGACGCTGTACATAAGCGCGATTTTCTAAATTGGGAAGCCACGCAAGCCGGCTGCCCCCCCCCCCCCTCGCAATTTTCAAAACAAAAGCGCACAGCAGCGAGAGAGAGGTCAAAGGAAAATAAGTTATGGACAAAAGATTGTGTCTGATCACAAGAGATGCGTTTAAATTTACAACACCACAAAAATCTTTCAGTGAAATAAGATTATCGAGCGTCTCTGAACGAAAGTATAAAGCAGATGTAACCCCTGGTCTTTAGCAATGTACCACGTCCATGTCTACCAGAATACGGTTCTAGCAACTGTGTATTTGGAGTGGGAAAGGGAAAGTACTTAAAGCCCTAGTCCCTTGACTTTCACTGGCTCAAAAAAGAAAAATGAAACAAACAATCCCTCGTGTCCTTTGATTTTTTCCCCCTTACAATTTACAGTGGATTACCGGATCACATGAACAGGACACGGGGAAGGGGCACAGTCCCGGCACACCGATTTTTTTTTTAGCGGGGAGGGGTCCTAAGCCGAGAGGTTTTATAAGCGGGCACAGCTGCAGATTTAACCAGAATTCACTGTAGACGTTGTCGCGTATAAAATCTCAATCCAAAATCTAAGCTTTCGCGCACGGGGATAATGAATCACAGGCTATAGTTCAAGGTGAGAGATCCTCTTGCACCAATGTTTGCCAATAAACGTTTCCCATTACATGTGCTCAGAACACATCAGTGACATCATTAGCCGCCGGAGGGCCTGCCATCGCATCTAGCCAAGCCTCCTTCGGCCGCTCCCCGCAGAAACCAATGGCTCATCAAACTGCTGCATGAATAAACACAGGAAGACGAAAAGGGGGTGATCTTTGCATCCTTGGTATCGTTAGCGCATTTTTTTCGGCTTACGCGTGGAAAACCTACGATAACTTTGGAAGACTCAAACCGTAAACCTCCACAGCCATCAAGTCCTCTCCATCAGTGACAACCGCATAACTTTTACGCCTCTAGTGAAATTCCCTGCTGCCATATAGCGCTTATACAAACCGGCACGCGCGCCCCTTATGATAATTTTTTTTTAAAATTGCTCACCTGGTTGCGACTTTATTCACAGACGACGAGCGAAAGGCTGATGGATTTTACCTGCCTCTCTGAAGAGACTTGTAAAACAAAAACGGCTTTACTGCGTGCGATCAAAAACACCGTTTGGTTTTTGTTAAAAGCCACCGTGACGTCGGGATCTGTTTTTAGCACACAAAGTCCAGCTGTTTGAAAGGCTTACGTCGCACCGCAAATACGACGGCAGACGTTGCTAAAGAAAGCACAGAGGTCCACCAACACTTTACAAAAAGAACCTTGCAAGTGAAACCGCGATGTTAA
Organism: Lanistes nyassanus; assembly: GCA_004794575.1. NCBI lineage: Eukaryota > Metazoa > Mollusca > Gastropoda > Architaenioglossa > Ampullariidae > Lanistes > Lanistes nyassanus. The sequence goes on from SMGT01016276.1 coordinate 626,430, forward strand.
AACGATGCAACTGAACTAGTCAAACTGCTGTCGTCTCTTCAACTCAAAAACATGAAACACTTTCTGGAATAAACATGCGGGCTGGACCTGGACTTATAGCTTCACTCTGGGGGGGGGG
>SMGT01016276.1:628489-689889 GCA_004794575.1 Lanistes nyassanus
TTGATGCTCGACACTACGCGTCGCTAGTTTTCTCCAGCTACGTAATCTTCCCTGAACAACTAACGCACACCTGGTGAGCCTGACATCTTCACGAATCCCACCCTAGCAGCCCCAGGGTATGTAACACCTTGCCCCTGGTTTCTAGGGCCAGTAACCCCGATCCTAAGTATAAACAGGGAACTAATCCTGGGCTGGTGATGACGTGAGCGGCTAGATGGTGGCTTGAACAAGGAGATAATAGACCTTAATTAGGCCTGAGAGTCGAGGATGGTTCACACCTGGAATCTATGGTGCAATCTCCTTGACCCACCAGACCCCAACACGTGACATATCCCTGTAGTGTAATATTGAACAGGGTGGCCAAGTTACAGGGCACGACTATTACCATCAGCAATGCACACGCTGACAGCAATAACTAGCAAGCCTTAGAGAATACCTCACAAAATCTTGCCTTGCGCTGTTCACCTGAACCACTTCAGCAGAATGGATTTGACACATTGTAATAGTTGATTTCAAAAACCAGGGCAAAACATCAAAATTAAGCTGTCTACATTAGTGTATCTTCACCATTACTGTCAAAACTATGCTTGTTTCTATATTTTTATATTAACTGAAAAAAACACACGATCAGCACTTCCTAAAATCTTTTTTTTTCAGTCTTGTTGATAGATGACCATACAGCTAGGCTGTGATTCATATTATTACTCACCCTAGAACACCTAACCCCCATATCCCATCAGCACATTTACTACCAGATTCCACTTAAAACTCTGTGAATGTTCATGTGCCTAATTCCATTGTTTCAATTTAATCAATAAATCAGATGCCACGCTAACATTCTATACTTTCTTTGTGTTTCTGGGTGTGTGTGTGTGGGGGGGGGGGGGTGCATGGGGGAAGAACACAGGAGAGGTGCACAAGGTTCATACAGCTGTTGCAAATTCCATGTCCTGCGACTGACATGACACATTCCAGTGCTGCACAGGTTGTGGAGCCTCAACTGATTTCTCCTGGGTTCAGGAGGCAAGGGTGCCTATTAATTTCGACAGGCCACATCTTTCTGGGCCTGGTTAGTGACTTTCCTCAAATAACTGACATCTGAGGATGGGGTGGGGGACACAGCTGTCGCCAAAGCTGACCCTGTCTGATTGCTTCCAGATGCCCTATTGATTGTTCCCTTGTGTTGTCTGGTACACAGGGTGTTAGGTCCATGTATCACTATATGTGCACTGTACTTCAATATTACCAGTCTGATGCCTTATTTTATATCAACATGTTGTTTCTTAATTTGAGTTTCTTTGGCAGGAAGGAACTTTACTGGACGAATGGATACAAGCATTTCTTTAGAAGTAATTGTAAAAATCAAATTAAAAAACTAAGGCAAAAGAGAAATCTCCGATGTGAACATTTGGCTATATGAATATATGTTTACAACAAAAGGGTGAGAATTTTTGGGCTACAAGTCCTGTTATTTTTTTTAAACCAATTTTTATTGGGCTCTAATCTACTCTGTGAAGAAACAACAGAATTGGATAAAAGTTTCAAAAAATGTTACCATTTGCTTTACTAAGCACCTTATATTTATTATGTGTAACTAGTAACTAGTATATGTATTAGTACAGTGACTAAACTACCACCGCTGTATGTTGCTTGTGGTGGAAGAAGCATGGGAACAGGGTGTCACTCAATTACATGGCAGAGATTTCAAGTCACATACCAAGTCCATAATATGATATGGTTCTTCCTAAACAGTAGAATACCTAAATTACAGTACATTAACAGGTTAAGTTACACAGGGTTAAAATGATCAAAAAGCAGACACAACAGACCTATATCATTGGATCTCTTAGTCTTACAGGCCCGATGACCTAACTGAGCTCAGTTCCCCTTAAGGCCTTTGTTAACAAATGTGCATATGGTAAGCTGAAGTACACATACTGTACCTCCTTTCTGCACTACACACAAAAATGAGTAATTATATGACTAAGATAAGATCATAAGACTATTAAAATGTTATTTTGTGTGAAAGCTAAAGCTAAATCAACCATTATGCATCATTCAATGTAGCCTGACACATAACAATTTATATTTCTGCATGCAGCGATACAAACAGCTGAAATACAATGCCATTTAACCTCACTGCAGCTGATCACAAATCACTGCCCCATATGTAGTTAAAAACTGGATATGAGTAAATGAGACACATGGCATGGATACTTGTGGTTATATTAATCAATGAACAGCTCCAGGTAAACAGTTTAAATGGAAGGACCAACCAGCCACTACTGCTACATATGCACTACAGCTATACTCCTGGAACACACTGCAAGTGCACCCACCCCCTCTATCCTGGCTTTCTTGATGTTCTATATAGCTACACAGAGACACTGGCAACAGCTGTAGCAGTTCTCTACAGTTTTCACCACGTCATTCCTTTATGTATTATAAGAAATTTGGATTAATCTTATGTTTAAGGTGCTATTGCAACCTTTTTTATAGTGCAAGAATGAAATCAGCAGCATACAGAAAATAAAAAATGAGACCATCTGTTAAAAAAAAACTCAAACAGTAGCAAACAAGCAGGAGATTACATGTTTTTGTTTTAGATGACACCGACTGAGAACAGAAGTTTAAAGGACAGTAGTCATTCATTGATATTCGGACAGATCCTAATAAAAAGCATGATGCTGCATATTCAAATTCAATCTTCCACCCTTCTCATATCAACAGAAACATTTCGGCAGGGAACAAATCCTTCTAATTTTCACTACTCATCTTACCCTCAGTAAAATCAAGGACAGGTTAACTCTAGTAATTCAGCTAAAAATAGAAAGGCTCTACATCCACATTCCAACTTCCCTTCTCAGCAGAGTACCTTGGAGTAGAAACTAGTTAGCAGTTACCTATTTCATAACAAATAATAAGTTACTAGACAAAGAAAAGATTGAAGTGCCAAGATACTTATATAAAATTTAAAATAGTTGATTACATTCCAATGTTGTGTGTCCTGATAGTGTTTAACAATAACACATAAAACTGATAAAAGGCATCATCTGAGCAATTACAGTGTGAGGATCATTTCATAGCCTTAAAGTGAACACATTTTGCGAAAAACAAACAAACAAAAAAGTTACTCGTGACTGTTCACACATAACAAATTACTGACAGGAATCACCAAGCTTTGCTTCTGTGCGACTGTGAAGGATATATGCTGCTTATTTTTAACAAGCCTTAGTTTACAATCAAGGCAGCTGACAAAAATAATTTAATGTTTCCTGATGTAGAAAATGTCAAGGGTGCTCAAGATGTAATATGTACCTTGAGCAAACTCTCAATACTCCGCGCAAGCATCAAAGCTAGTCCCGGAAGCCAAGGTAAACATTAAATCTGTCGACAAATGCAGCGTCATAGAGCCCACAGAGGCGCCTTTCGAAAGACAACTGGGACAGGTGAACTGTTTCTGCAACACCTATGCCTTTCAACAATACACGGTCTCCTAAACCTTGCTGGCAGTACATCAAAAAAGTCAAAATAAGCATTTTGTCATAATTCTGATGCTCTACTGGATGACATCTCGTATACCACACTACACAGACTGCTGATCCACCTCTAGCGGCGATCGTATCATCTTCTGTCTTGTCAGTTAAGATTTTCTATATATCGAAAAAAATTAAAAAGGAAATCAAAAACAAACTGGCATTATACTGCCTTTCAACGCAAGAACAGACATCACTCACCTGTTCTGCTCCATATAAAATTCCAAGGAAACATGCTTTTCAGACAGCCACGAAACATAATGCTATTCCGAGTATTTGGAGCAGGCACGTTTGGAAGGGAGCCTACAAAGTCACGTGACGCACTGATGACGTATAAGTCACTTCCGGTGTGCATTTTTTTCTGCAGCTACCCGCGATTATGCCCCTTGACCTCTTTGGACAACTGTTTTCTTTGCCAAACGCCGTCCTCGATTTCAGATTCCCATTAGTGATTCGTACAAGAGTGCACCTTTTCTTTGTCGTCTAAAGGGCTTACACAAAATCCGAACTGTGTAGTGATTGAATGAAAAAATTATTGCAAAATTGTTACTTAAAAAAGACCTCTCGAAGACTGCTCCGACTTTTGCCAAAAGTTTTGGGTACAGTGCCTGTCGACGTGTACTCATCACAAAACATGCAGCATTCCCGAATAGTTTCTTCAACGCTAACCCTCTCCTAACACTTCCCAGAGGCCAGTGGTCAGACTTGTTTACTACGGTATACACGAAGAAAACTCGACTCGCACTTCTCTCTGGAAATCGTTGCTGTACCGTATTCCGCAGTTCAGGCACTTCCACCCCATCGTCTTGGTAGGAACGGAAACGCTGTGCACTGATCTAAAACCGCATGGCAAACAGAAGTAGCAAGTGTGATTCGTGTATTTTGGATGTTATCAGGTTATGCGAGTGCATGACTGCTTTTTAATTTTTTTTTATAGCGTGTTCAGTGCCTTCGTAAAAAACTTAGTAAAAGTGGATATGTACACATGGCCTCTACTTTTGCGTTGCAAATGTTTAACACAACTCTTCAACATCATGATGTTCATCCCATTAGGTTTGGCAATATGATGGAGTACATAGAGGTATTATGTGAAATTCTATTAAAGCACTCTCATTCAGGAATTAGCATTTACTGATTTCACACAATCTGAAAATGTTAGCTCATGTTTTTTTCCACTTGAGTGGAGAATTTTGTAGTGCTCAACTGTTTCAATTTCCCCACATGGTAATTATTTGACATGGAACCCTGAAAACAACAGCAGCACACTGATCAAACCTTACAACTAATCACCAAATCCAACAAAGACAAAATTTAACAGATGGCTCCTTTAATTAAATGCAGCATGTACAATACAACTGTTTCATAATGCAACAATGACTTGATCATACACTCAATTTCTGCCTCACCCAAATCACATGCACACATTCAAAAGAGCAAAGAATCTAGCACAACTTGCAATTCTTGCACAAAACAATGAGTGCAGACTACTGAAATGTCTTTTTTGCAATTTTACAGTTTAGAACATAACCAATGGTTTTATGACGTTGATGCTAAGTCAAAGACTTGTACTGCAAGATTACCAAGCATGGTGTCATTTCCTGTCACAGCATTGTGCGGGTCACACAAAAAAACATGTATAACTGAAGCTTCAATAGAGAACATATTTAGAGGAAGACATAAAACATTCAAAGGTGGTCAGCAACATTGCCATCATGTCATCGTTGCCATACAGCACTATTTCCATCTTCTTTAGCTCCAGTACTAACCAAATCTGACAACCCTGAAAGAAAATAACTGTTAATGACAGAGATGTTGCTAAATACAGCTTCTTTCTGAAAACCACTAGTCATCATGATGATTTTTAGCTGCTTCCGTCTACCAACTTCAAAGTATTCCCTTCCCAAATGACATTGGCAACCTCCAGCACCATGACAACTTTTTTTGCTTCTGAGAGAGCAGCTAAAATATTACTGCAACTTTTTCTTCCAGAAAAGCCCCTAGAAACCCATGCTTTTATACAAGTTTATATGCAAATGTTTAGTAAGATAGCAAGAGACAAGGGTAGCTCCTTCAGCTGATGGAGATCCTGACCTTGATGAAGATCTGCAACACAAGCAAGAAAAACGGTTTGTCTCACACTCCTGCTCACGGTGGAAATCAGAAGACCTAAGTTTCATCCAGAGAAACTGAAGTCAAAAACCAGTGCATCAGGTAACAATCTCTGTGTGGCTAAAGGCTCCTGATGCCTCATCCCCACCCTGGTTTTCCAACTTCCATAGGCGATTCACTACGCTGAGGACTTGGACTGCGGTTCTCATCAAAAACGTCCTCTCCATCACTTGCAGCTTCATCACCACTGCTCCCACTCTGGCTCCTGGTCCTGCGATCACGTTCCTGCTCCTCCAGTTCCTTGTGCCTTCTCTCTCTCTCCCTGCGACGCATTTCCATTGTCCTGTTCCGAAGTTCCTCTTCTCTATCCTGCAGGATCAACCACAATGGGTGTCAAGCAGAATTACTTTAAGCAACAATTCTAAGAAGAACACCAAACAGCTTGAAGACATTGCCACACCATAAGCACGAGAAAGAAAAAATGTACATACCAGTCTTTCTTGTTCTATTTTTGAAATCTTGGAAATTTCAGCCTTTTTGTCTGCTTTGTCTGTAGAACGGGAAAAAGCATGATTTAAAAAGAACACAAGGCACCAAAATATTTATCTCATCTATAAAAAATTCACAACCAAGTCATGCCAGGGAATCTGATAGGAGATAAATCGACAGATTACATACTGCCTATTATGACTTTTGTTTTTAAAAAAAGGAACTTTACTTACACTGTTTGTTTAGCTGGGCCTGCATTTTTCGACGCAGCCTCTCCTGAGGTGTCAGTTTGCTCTGGAAAAAATTGTGCACATGCCACATACTGAAATGCACTTTATCCAGTTTTTTAAAAGGCAAAAAACTTTCAAATTTTGAAATAGTAGCAAGAAAAACCCCTCCTAAGTAGCATCTCTAAAAACAGTGTGAGTACCAGCTGACTTGAAAACACAAGTTGCTGCTACATATATATTTTTCTTCCGTTTGCTTGAACTTTTAAGGCTTTTTTCCCCCCATAGTGGTGATATTGATGGGATGGGGACATATCACCGAGCCATGTGCTGAAGCATCTGCAAAACTGATAGCTGCAGTAAGATGACAGTTCAGAGACAGGGTTTGATGTTCCAGGGGAGGGCTCAATGGTATATGCACATTGTTTCAGTCCAGAATCCTTGGCCACTGCTGGATTCAAACCTGCATCTCTGATATGCTCTATTGAATGAGCTAACCAGATCCCTCAGCTTTAACTTTACATGTTATTACTTTGGTCATGATCATAAACCTATCTGGAATGAAGCTGAAACTTTCCAAAAGCATGCTGGAATGAATGATAATAAGACCGGAGCAATAGTTGACCCTAAGGTGGATAACTGGTCAATAATTTAACTCTCCATGGGGTAAAGAACAGTATTGTCTGGGATTGACTCAAGAAACGGCACCTACTTCCACTGAGGACAAAATGCTCCACTAAGTGACAAAGCTTGGTATTAGGATCTATCAAATATTTGTGATTTTGCATGAACATAGGAGCATATTTTACATTCCTTTATGTGTCTGTTTTGCATCTCTCAAAAGGCAGAGTGCATTCACACATCACAATGGCCAAAAGGCAGAAAACAAAATTTATTTAGCATTCAAAAGCCAAGGTTCTTCCTAAAGCAGGAAGTTTTGGCCAGATCAAATATGCAGAAATAGCTTATACAGTTCAAACATTAATCCGCTTTCAGCTGTCTGCAACAAAGCTTATATGTTTGGAATCAAGAAAGTTTACCATTAGAATCCAACTGCTTTTAAATATAAAGCTTAATTTTCTGTGTACTTTTCATACTAATTAATAAAGAACCTAGGAAAGATAAAGCACCGAAAGACAGCAGAAAATTATATTTTGCACATCACTCAATCTGACAGCCACAAATATGTAAAATTTTGAAAATCTCTTGCAGAAAGACAGGCTCTTACTGACTTGAGAAACGCCTGAAGTGTTACCCCCTTTAATGCTCCCTCCAGACCTGAGGAAAAAAAAAAAGAAAGAAAGATGTGTGTCAGGATAACACATGTAACCTGCTTTCAGGTTTTAAAGGGAGTCTCACATTTAGACACATATTTTTGGTATTCAACAGCATATTCATTATATTTTGTGAAATGAAGAACGCTATACACTTCAATGCATAGCCCCAAGTGAGTAAGCTGCTGTTGAAGATGTGGCAGAGGGTCTTTTCTGAACATTGCTGAGCAAGGCAGTTGTTGACAGACATTTTCAGTCTGGTAACATTTGGCATCAAGTAACTAAGCAGCAGGTGACCTCTAACAACTGGGAATCAAAAGCATCTTCCCTATATTCCTTTAGTTTCTTGAAATAGTGTTATTTTTGCAAGTGCGGTTTAGTCTGTGTGCAAACATGGAGGTTGATTATATGCGATTATATGCGATTATATGCGATTATATGCGATTATATGCGATTCTCTTCTTCATGCAAACTGGCTTGGACACACAAACAATGAATCTTCGCTTAGTGTTGTTAACAGATTGCCTGATGTTTTGTGGGTTGTACAAAATCTTGCCTGGATTTCTTCACAAAATTTACCTACAGCTTCCTATGCTTACTTTCTGATGGTGGAAAAGAATGTATGCTAATGACATTAGTGACCACAACTGAAAATGTCACAAACATGTCCCATGGCTACTATAGTTGCAAACATTGCACGACTTTCCATTTACACATCACAAACCTGGGAAACCCCTGAAAAATGAAACCGAGGGTCTAGTGCAGCATTTCAGCTAGAGGGGCAGGCGTTTTGCAGTTTAGGGTCTCTACGCCATGGTTTCGATCAATAAATCTGCTTTAGACAACTACTGAAATCATCTTAACACTAATAATAATAGTAATAGTAACAGATGTTGACCTTGCATAGGTGAGACTCCCTTTAATATTATACACTCAAACACATAGTTGCACCAGTAAAGAACCATGTCCAAAAACACACATATAGATATATATAGTCATGGCCACATAGGTACATATTAATCCAGCAACAGAGTCAATAATAACCTACCAGTCATCTCTGTACACTAACGAGCACAATACTCTGCTAACACTCACAGCAGAGACAAAGCTCCAAATAAGCTTTCTTGCCCTTTGAAGGTCTGAAAGAATTCCATTTTTCCACTATGGGCAGCCATTTTCTAAACTGCAGTTAAAGATTTGGTCTTCACTCAAACAGCTTGCCATGCAACTGATGGGACTACCTTAAAATGTAGGTTAGATACAAATGACACAATACTTGCTCTTCCTACAACTCCACTGCAGACAGCAAGACATGCCCCCCCCCCAATCCCACACACAAAAGAAGGTTCATGCACATATATGGCTGCTGTTTTAAAAGGACACAAATGGGACAAACTGTTGTCTTTTCAGAAGTGCAGTCTTATTAATTTTCTAATCTGTGAAGTTATATAACCACCCCAACTTCCCTGCCTACTGCCACCCTAAACAACCTCCATCACTTACTTATTTCTGGATAAACTGCCACTCCCATCCCTGCTGGCACTTTTGTTAGAACTGGTGTCATCCTCTTCTATCTCTGAAGCACTGGAGCGGGATGAAAGGCTGTCTCGGCGATAACGTTTCACCACCACTGGTGGCTTGGCTTTAGGACTTGGAGACTTGGATCTGTGCACAACATTCTCGATAAAAAGTGATCAGATGTTTGCTAAGAAATAAGGTGAGCTTTCGAATAAGTGCTTTACTGCCATTTGCTTGCTTTCTTGTGTGAACAATACAAAAGGGTGATAAAATTCCTTTTATTTCATTTCTGTTCACAGTATAAAAATGGTCTGCCATCATTTTGAATCTGCCATTAGAAGTCAACTAAAACTATCCAATATTCTTCCAGACACACCTAAAATATTATCAGAGTACAAGCTGCTGTTTTGTTTTACATTATTCGCATCATGTCAATGCCTTACATTAAGGGGACCCTGGACAGATATAAGAAATGACAGAATTTGACATTTACAGAAAAATGCTTAGAATGTGGCACTGTTACTCCTCCATCCTGGATGTACACAGTATAAACTATATTAACTAGAACATAATCTAGACGTAGACAAACTGCTTTCTTAATTATCGGAAACTGCTACAGGTAGTAGGCTAATAGATCACTGGTCAGGTATAGAGCAGGGTTTTTCATGTGGTATACCATGAACAGTACTTCAACTGAAATGCTGCATAATTCAGAGCTCTATGCAGCAGCTAAAGTTCTGCTATTCCCTGGTGTCAGCTTTGTCTTCCATGGTCAGTTAAACTGCTCACCATGCTGGTGCACTTCATTAATTTTATCTTCTGTACTCATATGAATGGTATCGAGTTCTTCCCAGGAAGAGACTACATATTAGCTTTGGGGTGAGAAGGGCAAAATTATCTTCTTCTAAGGTTGCATATGAAAATATTTACAAGCTATTGAAAAGGGATCTTTTTTCTTTTAATTTTATCAAGAATAACTGTTATCATTAACATCTATACCAACCTTTCCTTTTTTGCAGATCCAGATGATTTTGATCTAGATCTTGAGTGGGATTTGGATGATGACCTTGACCTCGAGCTTCTTGATCTTGAGCTGGACCTGGACTTAGATGAGTGGCTTCGAGACTTTGACAAGGGCGTCCTTGATCGAGATCTTCTGTATCCTCGGGACCTAGACCGTGACCTGTTTCTCAGTGCTCGGGGCCTTGACCACATATTTTGAGGGGGGCCCCTGTCATATCTGCCATATGGTCTTTGGGGACCTCTGTATGAGCTGGGCTGCCAGTTGTAGGAAGTTCTGCGTCTTCTGTCCCATGACCTTGACCAAGATCTTGAACGTGACCGTGATCTGGACAAGCGTCGTCTTCCACGTCCATCTCTACTTCTGCTCCTTCTCCTGCCTGACCTTGAATGAGACCTTGATCTTGAGCGTGATCTTGAGCGAGACTTCTTACGCAGGTTGGAGGGTCTAGATTTGTTTTTCCTGCAACAACCAAAGACTGTTGTTCTACAAAAATGCAACCAGCACTTTACAAATTCCATTCAGAGCTTGCATCTCAACAGTGCATCGCTGGAAGTAGCTACCTAATTGGTGTGACAAATGTTGGCTAGCATTAACAAAGAAAATTACATCAACATTTTGGTAAGGGAGTGGGAGAATTCCTTTTTGATTCAGTGCAAAAATCAATAGCCTTGAGCAGTTGCCTTCCATTTTTAAACCTTTTGAATCCCACTTTCTTGCTTAAATTCAAAATGCCAGCATGTATCTGCACTCAAATATACTGCTCATACAATTTTAAAATTTCAAGGTTGTGCTTTCAGGGTCCATACAGGTTCATTCCAAAATTCCACGACCTTTCCCTGACTTTACTAAGACCATCATTGCGGTTTTCCATTACCGATGAGATTGCCATGTCAAAGATGCACATGCATGAACACCCACTGTGGCACATTAATTCAAACCAGTGGATGCTGGTATAAGAGGCGCCTGACAATTACACAGTTTTTACACAGATTTACCGGCATTAGCCAGACATGTATGTCTACTTCTCCAATTCTTGATTCAAGGAACATCAAAGAAAAGAACAAATCAATCTGCAGATTTAACTTTTCTTTCAAAAAGAAACAGAACTGTGGCCCAAGACCAAAGACAGCAAGGCACGAACACTTCCCCTCACTCATCGTCATACTCTGTGTAATCACACTGTCAGGAAACAGCTAAGGTGCATCCAAATTTCTGGCAAATGAGTAAAGTGGTATAACAACTTTTGGTGTCTACATGATTTTTCCTTTAATTGTAGTGTCCTTTACAATGAATGATGAGAGAATATCAGCAGACCTGTCACCGTTGGCAACCACATTACTTGTCTGAGTGAATTCAGGCCAAGGCACTTTGATGATGAGCATTTCCCCACAAAGTCAAGGAAACCTGGAAGATTTTGGTGCTACACTGGGGCCAAGGCTGTTCCATTAATTCTAATCTACCAGAAAAGTTCACTGAAGTGTGAAGGTTGAAAAGAGAAAAATGAAGAGTTGAAAAGTGGCCTAATGCAGATCAGCATTTTGCCGGTAGTACTGTGCAAGGTCTGAAGCTGACTTTGCTATGTGTCTGCAGCATATCCTGATCAGCTCTTTTGTGAGGAAGTCAGATCAACACAACTTGGTTGATTTTGCATTGCCTTAATCTTTGCTGCAGGTCCGTTTCATATTTGAATCCAAAAGCTGCTAAACTCACCTTCACTAATTAAGGTGTGCAATTCTTTCTCTTTGGCTACTTCGGTAAATTACAACAGTTTGGGATATCTGGAGATCCAGCTGTTCTGCCTTTTTTGTTAAAAATGTTCTTGGGGCATGTCGAACCATACCTTCCCACCCAGCCCCCTTCCTCTGTGGCTATTCGGATCTGGTATCTTAATGTTGGAAATAGCAATCTTTCTTGCTGGTAGTGCAGACCGATGTAAAAAAAAAAGCCAAGTTTAAAAAAAATGCAATAGAAATTTAATTCCACAACTTTTTCAGGATTCCATGACCCTGTATGGACTCTGTGCTTTTTGTAATTATATCAATAAAAAAGAAAAAAATCTTTGCCAAACAACAAGTACACCGATATAGCTACTGAGGAAATGTGTGAAGTGTTGTGCTCTCAGCATTACTGCATCCTGACACATGGAGTGTGTTTCCAAAAGAAATTACATGTCCTGAGGTAAATGGTGAACCTATTGTGGCTCTCAAAGGCAAGACCAGCTAAGCTGAGCTCAAGCCACTGAATGGCTACAGGGTTGTGGGCGCTATCGACATTGCAGAGCATGTGCTGTAGGGGGGAGAACAACGAACAGACAACACCGACCATGACTGGTGCCGGTTTGAATCAGATTTTGAGTCAGTGTGCGAAGCGGAAGATTCAGATTTGGTCGAGGCATTAGCGGCGGGAGGGAGCGTGGGACCCAGCATCGTAGCTGTCCCTCCCTCCTCGTCACTCTCTGCACCAAAACTGGTGATGAACTTGACCTTGCCAACGTCATCTGGTGATCGAGACCTTGACCGTGATGATGACCCGGACCTGGAATTAGCATAAAAATGTAAGCAAACGCTTTCTTACAGCTCTCTGTTACATTTCTCTATGTTCCTCTTGACTTGTGTGGTATGCTTCCTAAGCTCTCTGTAACATTTCTCTATGTTCCTCTTGACTTGTGCTAGCATAAACAAATCTAAGCAAACGCTTTCTTACAGCTCTCTGTAACATTTCTCTATGTTCCTCTTGACTTGTGTTAGCATAAACAAATCTAAGCAAACGCTTTCTTACAGCTCTCTGTAACATTTCTCTATGTTCCTTTTGACTTGTGTGGTATGCTTCCTAAGCAATACACCATAAAATTCTTATCCAAGGGCTTCTGTCATTTTGAACAGAAAGAAAAGAACATTCAAATATAATTATAAGATTTTACAGCCAAAAACATTATCAATATTTGGTGTATATGTAATATATATACATAAAAACAATAAACTCTTACTTTTTGTATGGCTCGTACTTAGGGCTGCTTCTAGCTGCATAACTGCAACAGAAAGCCAAGTTAACTACAATAAATGTTAAAAAATGTTCCACATAACTGTTCTCAAACCTAGTCCCTAGCAAGCCCAGAAATGTCTAAGTCATTCTGTAAAAGCTAATGAAGACAATTAGTTTCCATGAGTGTCATATTCGAGGAACACGAATCACATTATCCAGTGTTCAACATGACCACTACAAACATAAGCTGTTCATGCACATAAATACCAGGTCCTGGTCCCCAAGGCCTTTCATAAATTAAGTTTCACATGTAAGATGCTCTCATTTTGAGCAATTTTTAACCCAGGGGGGGCAGAAATACAAGTGGAGTGCACACCGGACTCCGGTTTCATGGCAGAATCTTTGACCTGTCAATAGGAAGATGGAAACTACAATATATAGATCCCAGCCAGATTGGTGAAACAAATTCACCCTAAACAATCTATCATCTCAAAGCCTGAAACCTGTTCTTCAAGGCACCATAATGCATCTCGGAGGTACAATCTGGCCTAAGGGGAGGGGGTGTTTTAATCTATGGAACTTGAGGCCCTCAATGCATCTACCTCGAGGACAAAAGATCTGAACAGAAGAACGTGAAGATGGAACAGAAGTGAAGAAGATCCAGCACATATTACTTCAACACTCAATCACAAGACAGCTGAAGCAAGATGTGGATAAGCAAACCTGTTCATGGCATCAACCACGTGCTGCGACTCATGATGCACGTGTAGCTGTATAATAAATGTGTGTAAAAACATCATGAAAGCACGTCACACCCTCAAATGCATTATCAAACCACTTAAAAATAAGTTGCCACAGTAACTTCCTTTTAGTCTTACATTCTTCCTTCACCTACTTCAGGCTTTGCACCATGCTAGGGACGACACATAACTAGCTCTGCAAAAAGTGCAGTTTACAAATGCTTCAGATGAAAGAATTAAGACTTTCCCCACAACTGTTTACATCAAAACCACTAATTGTCCACATTCAAGGTGTTTTTTATGGGTGGCAAACATTGCTTTGTTCTTTCTTAATCTGGTCAAAGTTTCAGCTGTGATGGAATGACAACTAAGGTACCTGGGCATGTTAATATGCGAGTTGTTAATATTGTGATTAGAAAATAAACGAAAAAAAGTGACTGCCGCTTGGAGGATAAGCCCAAATTAAATGTAAAACAAGGGAACTGTACCAAGCTAGAAAAGGGACAAAGACTGCAGCCTACGCGCCACATCTACTGCAGATAAGTCTTTTTCCTTTTCGTTTTGTTGTCGTTTTTGTGTCGTCCTGATGAAGGGATAGTGCCCCAAAACATGTAGATTGTCTTCGTCTTTGTCCCTTTTCTAGCTTGGTACAGTTCCCTTGTTTTACATTGTGATTAGACTGATGCAGTTTTAGACAAAAGGAAATTAGATGTTATAATTCACAGAACATACAGCAGCCACAACAAATTTAAACTTTGTATCTACTTGGTACTTGTATCCCAAGCCAGTTCAGCAGGAAACAATGAATTTATCTTGCAGCAAAACACAAATTTACATGGGGGAAGGGGGTTCGGGTGGTGGGCAGCAGTGCCTGTGAACAAGGAAAAAATATATGGACTGTAGTTTTCATTGGTAACGCGAAAATATAATTTTGGGAATCCTTACCTGGGAGGGCTTATTCTTCGCCCCTGAAGCTGCTTTTCTTTGAAAGCACGCCTCTCACGTCTTGATTTACGACCCTAATGTTACAAAAAACCAGTACATAGAATTATGGAAAGGCTGATTATATTTTTCAGCAACAGATTTTGCACACATACATGTAGTATCTTCAAGACATTGATGACTACAAGAAATATCAGGAGGAGTCTTTGTATTAAGCTGAACAGGGACAATGCCAGAAGGTGTTTTTTCCTCTAGACTTTAGTCTTTTTTCAGTTGTGCCTCACCACCCCTTTATTCCCACCCACCCCCCAACAAAGGCCCCAACAAATAACTCCAACAAAGGCCCTCTCTTTGCTATGTGTTTGGGTACGGTAAGCTCCCTTGGGCACATATGTCTGCATACAGCTATGTTTGAGCGCTGCCAGTACCTTTGTTGGAGTTATCTTTCGATAATTTAAGCGCTCGGTCCTCATTTGTTCTTTATTAATTATAATTTGCACCTTGAAGATTTCATGTATTTGTCCTATGTTGTGTTTGTCTTTGAATCCTAGTTGTCAGCATACGCTAGTGAGCGGGCTGACTACATTAAAATGGATTCTCTGTATGCACACTTTGTGCACCGAGGGTTAGCTGTGTGAAGAAAAGCACCGTTATAAAGAAAGGGCGGGCAGATCTTTTTTGAGGATCTGCCAAGTTCCTTTCTTTCGGCCCTCTCTTTGCTACGTGTTTGGGTACGGTAAGCTCCCTTGGGCACATACGTCTGCATATGGTATACTTTCCAGCATGGTAGACAAAACATTCACCTTTTGTGTGCATACACCCACATAAACCACACAAACACACTGTCGAAATAAGTCAATCTACAGGATCATAACATCTGGACACTATTTTGATATCAGTTTAAGCAGGGAATCAAGTAGCAGTCTTGCTGAAACTTACAGAAAATTGTGCTTTCTCTTCTTCTATTTGTTTGGCATGTTTCAAAGCCTCCAGCTCTTCTTTGTCTTTGCGGAGCATCCTTAAAAGAAAGAAGGGAGCCTTATATTGTCACTACTCAAAAGAACAAGTAAACAGAAGTTATGCTTCCACAAAAATTATGATTCTCCTCTGTTTATTCTTGACAAAGGTGGAAGATGTCCTAAACATTTTGTGAGCAAAAGACATGAACCTGCTTACTTTGCTTCTACAGACATATATAAAAGACAGCACACAAAAATTAAAAGGGAAAGATGGATTTCAAACGCAATTTTAAAAAAAACATATGCTCCCCCATTATGTACATTTGCATAAGGTATCATTTTTAATTTTTTTAAACAAATTTAACATAAATAGCAGCCACAATTAATGCTTGTCTAGATGTTTGCACATAAATCTAATACAGAAAATAGAAAGATGAAAATACTGTAATAAGAAATCCTACATAAGAAGACACTCACTCCACAAAGTCCTCATCTTTCATTCCATACTGGTGAGCGAAAGAATTGATCTCAATCTCCTGTTCAATTGTAAGGGTATCCACATCAAGGGTGACATCTAAACGAGAAAATACAGTCACGTTTGCATTTAGCTTTTATATCCTGACAACATAAGGGTACTATGTAGATGCAGCAACCCCCAACATTTCCAAATCTACTCATGTGCACAGACTGGACATCTCATTAGCACCAGAAAAGGAATACAGTTTTAATATTATGCAATAAACCCCCAGCTGGGAATATGACCTTTTGTGGCCATGTGCATAAAAGAAAGGCATCTGCAGCTTGCTAACAAAAGAAGATGACACGATGACACCTGCCACTAAATGTAAACATAGTTCTAGATATAAGCAAGTGCACCCACCTAAGTCTGCAGTCTCAACATCAGTGTCACTGCTTTCTTCGTCACTACCTCCTTCTTCATCATCCTTTTCCTCAGCTGGTGTGCTGTCCTCGTAGACATAGCCAATTGCTGCCTTTTTGTCAGCATTTCTAGACCAAAAAATAATTTTAAATTGCTTACAGATGACTGAATTACTCCAAAATCTAAGCTGATTACTTGAGCAACTTAGTTTTTCTGTGCTTAATGAGAAAAGCTTTTCCAACATGCATCATACTTGCTATACACTACAGAACATCTTTATGAGAGAGTTTTTCATCTAATATAGAACACTATTATGAAATTGGCCTTTCAAATACTACAGAACACTATCATGAGGGATCCCTTCATACTCTACAGAACACTATTACTAGGAAGCCTTTCATATATTATAAAACGCTATTATGAGGGAGCCTTTCATATGGTATAGAACACTATTTTGAGGAAGCCTTTCATACACTATCGAACACTATTATAAGGGAGCCTTTCATACACTATAGAACATTATTTTGGGGCACCTTTCATATACTGCAGAACACTATTATAAGGGAATCTTTCAAATATTATAGAAAACTATTATGAGGGAGTCTTTCACACATTATAGAACACTACAGTGTATTACGAGGAAGCTTTTATGACTGATATTTAATTTACATTTCCAATTTCCTGGTCAGCTTTGTGATTATCTCTTTTGTTTTTCACAGTGCAATTTTACATACATGCCGTTTCTAAGTCAGGAAATGAATTAAGCCTAATGAGTTGGTTGTGGAAGCAGGCATCTTAGGTAAATTTTTTTAGGCACTTTAGGCAAACAGTTTTTTTGTTGTTCCTGCTTCCTATAAAATTTTAGTGTCTGGTTTTTATATGGTGCAGAAAATCAATCTCATTTTTTAATCTCAGTTATGCCTCCTAGAAACCCTAACACAAAGATTCTCAAAACTCAAACCAAACAAAATATAACTAACTTTACCTTGAACCGTTTCTTTGATTTACTCGTCTGTGTGCTAGTAGTTTTTTTTCATGCAGAATCTCTCTCTCTCTCTCTCTCTCTCTCTCTCACACACACACAAACACTTGCACATTTTGGGGGGAAGGGGTGCAGGGGTTCACAGAAAGCACCTTGGTTAAAAATCTGGTGAAGACATTCAGACTTTCAATCTCTTCGTCACTTGCTATAAAGCAAGCACTGAAAATGTACCGACAAAAGAAAATCTAAATCTCTAATAATGACAAAGGCTTCTATATTCCTATTGTTCATATAGAACATAAAATTTCACTGGTCTCAACAGGACTTTTTCCATCAGATCTGCTGCACATCAACTATTGTTAAATTTGACACTGAACACAAAAAGGTTAACTACAGATTAAAACTGGGCTTTGACTGAGTGCCTTACTTTTTTTTCTCTTCCTCTCCCGGCTTGTTCGGCAGCCCAAAGTGTTCATCAATGTAAATTTCATGTAAGCACTGCTCCTCTGATACTGTAACAAAATGCAATTATGAGACTACATGCTAAGCATAGTAAGAACATACATAATGAACACACAATTCTCTGTCACTAACAATGCAGCCTGCTTGTCTAGAATGATTAATCACAAGATTAACTCAGTCCCAATGATCTATTTTGACAACTGTTGCGGTCACTTAGGTACACACAGATTTCAGCATGTTTGAAATAAATGCTGTTTGCAAACTACCAAACTGCAGTAATCTACTTTATGTATTTTGAAAAATCAATTTTGAACATCAAAATAATTCTAGAATTTTACTGAAAACATATTAAACATTGCTTACTATTTGGTGTTAGATGTAGTCACTGTATACAATGTATGTGCCTACATGGTTTTGTTGCATATAAGAAGGCAATGACTTCCCCTGTGGTCTCTATGTATCTTACAAAAAATGTAGGTATGAAAAAATATCACTGATAAAAACATAGTTCCAACACAGCCTGAAAAAAAAAATTAAAAAGAGTTCCTACTGAAATCCATCAGGGGTGAATTCGGTGTAATAGGCTCTGTTGAAAAAGGTATCCAAGTGAAATGCCTCAACATTGGTGAGTGCCAGTCCTGCACTTTTCCCAGATAGTGTGCTTATTTCAAATGCTTTGTTTTCCTGTAATATCTCTTTTGTGGTCTATGAGAGATAACTCTCAAGAAAAATGGTTTGTGTATCTGAAATACAAGTTACTTCCCTTTCCATTACATTGGCTTGAGCCCCTAAAAAGTTGCTGTAAAACCCTTTCCACTGCATCGGCATCCAGTGAGTATTTGCAGCCATACCGCTTATGGCAAGTTAATGAGACAGAAATTAAAATAAAATGGAGAAAGACCCACTTTTTACTATTGAAAAAAAAAACCATGGAAGTAGTGGTTTCTTTTGTCTGCTGCAACCACCTACTTTAAATCAGTTTAGCATGCTTTAACAGGAATTAAAAATACCTTGTGTACAAGCATGCATTCAGCTGGACTGACAGTTACCAATGTGGTAGAGGAAACTTCTGCTTCCTCCACTATAACATCTGTTACTTGTCACCTATATACTAGCAATGCATGTACTGGTGGAAAAATGTGTTTACTTACATCCAGAAGCTTCATTCTCCACTAGAGTTCGGTAACGTTCGTAATTACATTTACGCTCTTCTGCCTCCTCATCTTCTGTTAGCCTTGCAGGGGGAAAAAAAGGCAAAACCTATTATTATAGCATGGAAACAAATAGTAAAGGTGAACAAATCTTTCCAGTCATTTATACACTTCAAAGTAATACCACTGGTAGGAGACAGACAAAATGAATATTAAATAACTCGTTTCCAACATCACATGCTTAAGGTATTTACTGACAGCTTCAACCAACCAGAACAATAAAGCAGAAAGACAAAATATTAGGTCTTAAAAATGACCCCCAAATTTTTTAGTATAACAAGTAACCTAGCTCAAATATTTTGTATACAGAAACACTTAAATCCTCAGTCCATTTCTCAAGAAATTATTCTACTAGTGGAAACAACCGATTGTTTAAAAAAAAACATACTCTGGCATTTTGCCTGTAAATTCAGGAATGAAGTCCAGATGTGCTCTCACATCAAATCGGTCAATCATATTGGACGGATCCCCCTGCCATGGCATACTGGAGCGTATAAAATTTAACTTTAGTCATAAAATATACAGCAATGAATCATACAAAGAAGATTAAGTTCTAAAATGATTTTCCAGATGTTTTAGTTCACTCAGAATTTAAATACTGTAGTGCCAACATAATACTGTTTGCCTAATTATATGTTATTTTTTTCGTGAAGCTCATTTACAAGAAAGCATGGAAAATTTATATATGTATACACACTAGCTGCACGTGTACTGTATGGAAGTAGATGCATGTATGTTAATATTATATATATATATAAGCTAAGGAAATGAGCAAAAATTATGCATTTGATGGCTAAGTGGGATATCAACCATGCATACAGAGACTTTGGTTTATCAAAAAAAATTCCTGGTGTAGATTAAAGTCATTGAAAGGGGGCTGCCAAAAGGAAAGATAATTAGATATGATCACAATATGCTGCTTCACTGTATTCTCGTGATACTCATGTTGTTATTGAAGTAATACCATGTAGCAATTTTCCTTCTCCCAAGGCAGGTGCCTATTTGTGTGTGTGTGTATACATGTGCAATCAAGTCATCGTGCATGTTCATTGTTATTGTTGTTTATATTTAGGTTTATCTTTTTATTGTGTTTATTTTTTACATTTTATTAAAATGCTAAGACAGGTATAAATGCAAGGTACAGTTATTTCAGAGTTCCAGCTCCCTCTGCCTGCACCTAAAACCAGTTTTGAAGAAACAATACATGTACTCACGTGCTTTGTGGGCTCTCAGCAGCCAGTGCCACAGCAGGATCAAAACTGATTTTGACTGGGCGCCCATACACCCTTAGAAATTGTGTAGGGTCTAATTTCTGAACAGAAAAAAAAATGTTATAATAAACTAACCCCCCCAAAAAAATGTGTGAATAGGGTTTTAGGAGGGAAAAAAAGTTAGGGTTGGTAGGTCAGTACTAACACTTTTTATCAGTACCAGAATATGCACACTCTAACATCTCCTAATATATAAAGCCGAAATTGTGTGTGTGTGTGTGTGTATGTGTGTGCGTGTGTGTGTGTTATACAAATCTGCATGCTTGAACCAATCCACACCAAATTTGGCACACGAGTTCCTTCTCACCCACAAATGGTTAAAGGCCATATTTTGACACTACCCAGATGCATGTTTCTGGGGGTGGGGGACTATGTTTCCTGGGGGAAGGGAGAGGGAAAGGGTAGGAGGTTACAGAAGGGGTAAGGGTGGGTGGGGCAAGGCTTAAGATCATGACATCTCAGGGATGGGGGGATGGTGTTTCTGAGGGGAGAAGGGGTAGGATGAAGGTTAGGGAAGGAGTAGGGGTGGGGGTTAGAGAAGGGGTAGGGGTGGGCAGGGTAAGATTTAAGACTACGATATCTTGGCATGGATTGGTAAAACAGAGTTTTTCAAGCTCTTTATTCAAAGAAAAAAACCCAGGCAGTCATGGATCCCTTGACTAGTTCTCTACATAAGTCAAGGAGAATTATTCCATTCAAAGCAGGTGCCCCTCTTTCACAGTTATTATGTGCAGATATTTTCTGCAAAATTGTGGCTTTAGTTCACTTTTTTTTTTTTTTTTGCTTTTTCTTTCCCTTTTTATCAGCAGAAGGGTTAAAAATAGGGTTAGTCAGGAAAACCTAATTTCCAGGGTTTCCCCCACGGTTTCAAATA
This sequence comes from Lanistes nyassanus, assembly GCA_004794575.1. Lineage (NCBI taxonomy): Eukaryota > Metazoa > Mollusca > Gastropoda > Architaenioglossa > Ampullariidae > Lanistes > Lanistes nyassanus. Next base: position 649,970 of record SMGT01016276.1, read on the forward strand.
CTCTCTTTTCCTCATGTTCACCTTTAAAGCCTGTATATACTTTACAAGAATTATACATGTACATCAATTCCATAATGGCATTTACTGTTTTACGTAGTATGTTATGATAACTCTAAATTAATGCTTAAATCACAAGTGCAAATTACAATTGTTCCCCTCTCTCTTTCTATGTTTTTTAAATTTGGTGCTGCATATTTCCGTTCGACGTCAATCATGCTCCAATTAAATCTCCAAAGCCCGATTGCACCAACCTGCATCTAGCAGGTTATGTCCCATTATGCTATTTCTAAGAAGGACATTGTGTCCTATTGGTTTTGTGGAACATCAGACAGGCCAGCATAGTTTTCTTGCTCAACTGCTATGTGCTCACAGCTCAGCATCTCTTACATGCATGCATGCATGTGTGTGCACTCACACACACACACACACACACAATGAGATAGAGAGAAAAGAAAAAGCCTCATTAGCATGGTTCCCATCAACCCTTGTCAGTTTCAGCACTATCCATTTTATCACACGTTCAGAATGGTAGAGTTTCTTGCAACCAATTCTGTTCACCATCACTGGAATTTAGATTTGTGATATTGACTAAAAAGAAACTAAACCTGACAAAGAAAAAACAAAGCCGGACATGATCTTTTTGAAAAACTGCAAGATGTATTAGCTGTTAAGGAAGAATATAGGAGCATGACAAATGAGCTGTTGCGAGGATAGTTATCTGACTATCCAGAAGCAAGCAATGTCTGCCTTTAAAGATTTGCTGTTCATACCAGTGATGGCTGATGAAACAACAAATATGACAGCTAAAAAGCGACTGGGTGAGTATTTGTACATTATGGCAGCATGGAGACCCACACCCGTTTATCTGTCTGATGGAACTGGAAAAACAATGTGTCAGTCAGATAGCCTTAGAAATAGAAGAGCAGGGCATCTTTTCTGAAGATAAAAAGTTATAGCTTGTTAATTTATCCAGTTTCCTACTTTGTGTTCTTTTCTACATTACTATTACAAATTACAGAAATGGTAATAAGACTTTGAAAACTGCAGATTCTGATTTTATTTCAGCAACGTTGTAGTGTCCCATTGTTATTGCATGTCCAAGACATGGTGTCCTTTTTTTTTTTTTTTTGGTTAGGACACTGTTCCATTACAGATAAAACAATCTGCAACACTGAAAAATTTTCTGGACTCTTTTCTTTTGGTCATTTTTTTTAACAAGAACATAGCACTACTCAAAGTTTGACAAAACCAGCATATAAATATCATGGCATCATATGGGAAAACAGCTCTACTTTTATTTGTTTCTATATTAGTATTACCCTTAGTACGATAGTAATGTCTATCAAGTATCATTATCCTCACTTTCTTTCTCTACAAAAAATATAGTAGTTGTTATGTTTGAGATTTTTTTTTTTACTGTGGTGCTGGTAGACAAAAACTGAAAGAAGGTAGCTCAGAAACAAGTAACATACCTGTGTATTATTACGTAATGTTAAAAAAAATACAAAGCATGCAATGTATGGCAGTTTATAGTTTATGAGAAATGTTATACAAAATGTGTGCAGCTGCAACATCAGTGACACAAATGTGATGTAAACTCTTTCTTTAAATATACCTGTATATTAATACATAATAAGCATGCAATGTATTGCAGTTTATAGTTTATGAGAAATGCTATACAAAATGTGTGCAGCTGCACCATCAGTGAAACAAACCTGATGTAAACTCTTTCCATTTCATGTACAACTATTTTTCAAAGGAACCAAACAGTAAAAATGAAGATCTACCCTTAGGTTCCAAAGAGAACCTGAAGTAAAAAGGGCAAAATTCTATTCTTTGAAAGCTGTAATATCACAGCTCCTGAAAACCCCATTAACAGACTCAAATTACATATTAACTCTTTGCACTCGAAATGTATGTCTCAATGGTCACAATTATGCTTCATGAAGGGTTGAAATTTATGTTTCAACAGTTTTCAAAAAATTGTGCACCTGCACTTAACATGGTGAGGGAACTAATCCTGGTATCACTGGAAAGCCAAATCATTGGTTGTATCCCCTGCACTGTTCAAATGAGTTTTTAAAATTTAGATTCGCCTTGACAATAGTTTTTCCTGAGCACCTTCTTACCAGGACAGTTAAGCAACTCACAAGAAATGGCTGCCAGATGAAAGAGAAGAATTTAAATTAAATCAAGTTTGGTAGAAAAAGATATTTAAATATAATTTAGGCTGAAAGTTTAGAGAAAGTACAATTTTTTTTATCTCATTCAATTTCAGGGTCAGAAAGTGATAATAACAAACAGTACAGACACAATGAAAGTAGGCAAGCAGTGACATGCAAGCTTTAGTAGACTTTTTTTGTGGGAATGAAAGGTGACAGGATGCACTAAAATACATGACACAATAAAATAATGACTCTTGAATGTGAAAGATTTTTGAGAGCTCTCAACAATACTCAAAAAGACCCCATTACTCATCAGTTGTGAATGTTTAATATTACTAATAATGTAACTTATCATTACTCACTATTTTTTCATAGTATTCCTTTCGACGGTCAGCTCTTTTTTTGTAGTCTACCATAAGACCACGAATCTTCCTTTCCTGTTTTCTTGCTTCATGCCACATCTTGCAATGTGTGGATTTCTACTGTAAAAGAAAACATACCAAAACCTACATTGTCAACTTCTTAAAAAGAAATTCTAATGAGGCCAAATCTAAGAAATGTTCCTAGTCGATAACGGGTGTGTGCCTGTGCATGAGAGAGGGAGGTAAGAAAAGAATGGATATATGCATCCACTACAGGTTATACGATGCTGTTACATCATCGTATAGCTCAAAATCAAATGAAGTCACTGAATTTTGATTGTCAGTGCAGATCTGCTCTCAATAGCAAGTTGTTAGGCCTAAGATAAGAACAAGAATTGATGTTAAGCGATATTATCATGTGAACTCAACAATATCAAATGATACAGTCCTGAGTCCGTGAAGATCTGCACTCTAATAGTAACAGCGAAGCAAATCTCAATAATTACTCTTTGTAATATGATAATTTTACTCAAATTACTATTTCACTGTTCATTTTACTCTTGACTCGATGACATGAATTGGCGAATTGGATATTACTACAATTTACACTCTTGAGTACTACTACTATTTACTAATGCTAGACTCCAGCCACCAGGTCTTGCGCATTTTAAGTTGGTACTACTGCCTCTTAACCAAAAATTAACATTAAAACGCAACTCACTTAAGTAGCCCAACTTTTGGTGAGATCGCCAGAACAAATCTTATTAAAATACAAATCTGGTTTAACTAAATTTTCTCTGCGCTAACAGCTCAGACAAGCTGCCATCTTGTGCGCTCACGCGAGTCGCGAGGTTACACAAAAGTCATGCATATGTAATTAAATTTTGTTAATAATTATGACATTATGATTTTGGTTGCGGATATATTAGTTTTTTTGCAGATTATACTGTAGTTTTCTTTATTTATTATCTTTCATGTGAGACTGAAACTCGGTCAAGGGCACTGCCTTTTTTTTTTAATGTGGAGTTAGCGCCATTCCTTCAAAGCTGGGTGACAACTAATTACGTTAGTGTGATCATTACCACTAATACCAGAGCGTTAATTTATTACTAATATGTTATTTCGAACTTTCTTTGTTCGAAACACTATTTGATAGAAACTATAAATAATTCGTAAGGAATCTAGCAAAGTAAATTTTAACGTAAGCCATTGAATGGTTGATTAAGATGCAGGAAAAACTTCACAGGGCCGTAGCAACACTCATCACACTGGGGTAGTACGCGTAATCTTTTGTCATTTTTACTTTTTGATTTGATCAGAAAATTTGTAAACTAAATTTGCGTATTAAGTATAAAATAAGCACGTGATTATTCTTTGCACGAGGACAAGACGAAAGTCAAATTGTAGATCTAATCCGCGTTTATTCAAGTTCATTTATGTAATTCAGTCATTGCGTAATATGTCAAATCACATTTAAACTGAATTTTGTTTAGAAAGTTAGAAGTGTGGTCCTGTGAAATTAGTCACAAACAAGGAATGCAAAGGTATTTAAATTTTAAGACCAAGGTTTAGTAGCATAAATGTAATTTTGTTTCAGTGTGATGGCAAGGCAGCTAGGAAGAAAGTCGCTGACGAGATCAAGCTTTGAAATAATTGTGCTACACGATTTGAAACACTTGAAGAGATGGAGGCAGACTAGATTTAGTCACAGAAGTGGCAGACCAGACCGTACAGGCATTGGTGGCGAATCTGACTTGGATCGCCTTTATTGCCATGAAACCCTGGACGACTCCGACTCCGATGCTGACACATCGAGTCCTGCGGATCGATCAAGCCTGTCCCAGCATTGCCTGACTGCTCAGATTTCTCCAGCCAAACCCTGTCAGACCTTGACGTCACCACAGATGTCCATTCCTCCCAGCTCACCAGCAGATGGACTCAGTCGGCCCACGGGACAGTCCAATCCCTACATCCAGTGTTTGGTCCGTATGTGGGGGGAATTAGGTAGCGAACCTCCTCCTGCTTCAGCAAGATCGGGCCGTAACCTGGCCGGCCATTCGCAAGCCTCTGAGAAAGCGGCGGCTTTGCCCACCCCCACCTTCCAGGACCGCGAGCAGGGGTTAGCGCCCTTCCACCACGACGACGACGTGCTGATAATACGCGATGCGACGCTGGATCGGGAAGGTGGCCTGGCTTTCCACAGCCGCTGGGAAGACCTTGGCGACGAACATCTGGTGCCCAGTTTTGTCGCCGACCCCATCGACGCTGACAGGGAGACCGACGAGGCCTTCGCTGAGGGTGACCGTGCGCAGGCCGGGTCGTGTGAAGCGGACCACACGGTGCCAGAGTACGAAGCAGAAGAATGAGGAGAGAACCACAACACAACTGACGACGCGTCCTCCTAATATAAAAATTACAACACAGTGTCTTACATTATATAATGGTTCCCCCCTCCCCACCTTGACAGCAGACGCAAATTCTGTAGATGCCAGAGACGCTAGTGACGTCGTGACGTCACTTCCATTCCATTTAGGTCCATAAAGCCTCTGCATAAACATTTTCATCTCGGATGGTGTTAGTATCTGATGTTAGAAACAGTTGAGAAAATGTAGACAAACGTTTTTTTAAAAAAAACGAAAACTTTTTTAAAAAACATATCCATACCCATAGAACGGTATAACGTTCTCGGTATACTGTTAATCGGGTTTGGTGAAAATATTTTTAAAGAGGTTGCTGGACCATTAAAAGTATTCCTTTCACTAAAGTTGTGGCACGTAGGTGACAGATTTTGGTTTGCCGTTTCTCTCATTTAACCTTGCGCGTCCAAACAAAAATACCTGGAGTTGTGTTAAAATTTGTGGCTGTATGACCGTTCCTTAATCAAAGCGCATTTAAACTTGACGTCGCAATAACTGAAAAGAGTCACCGTCCCAATTCAAATAAAAGGAGGGAAAACGCTTTCGACACCATCCTCCTACATCGTCTGACGATCGGAGGGGATGATCGATACTTTCACTACGCCAGCGGCTATCTTGGCATTGTACCTGTAGTGTTTGATGTGAAGCCCACTTGGCCAGATCGACTAGTTTCTCTAGTTTTATTTCGTCTGTCGAACCTGGAACGGGTCGGAGTATATCGTGCATAAATCCCCATCACAATTTCGGTATCTGTTTCTTCTGTCCTGGCTGTCGGATTATGCGTATTTGAGGATTTCTTTATCTGTTTTCCTCCTTGTGTAAACACACTGTTTTGGACAGACCCCTCTCCCAGTGTTTTGGGGTTGTTTGTTTTGTGTGTGTGTGTGTTTTTTTTAACGCTCAGTAATCTTTAAAGGTAGATATAGAACACGCCTGTGAGTTATAGTCGCCTTTATTTACATTCTGCGAAAAGTTGACAGTTTATGCTCACTATAGGCGTCATTTGCTTATGGGGGACAACCCAGCGTGTGATCAGATTATTATCCTGTCTGAGCTCAAATATACACCTAAAGAGTTATCAAAATCTTTCTTGCATACTTGCTTCGAAGATTTCGATAAAACAGCGCAGGGGTCATTTCGTAAATATATATTTTTATCATAAACGTACCTGTGGTTCAAATAACCATGACATGGCCATTTTCCGTTATATGGTTAATTTATTACAACTGTTGTTGAGAATTGTTGTTGAATAACTTTGGACTTGACCAGAACTTTTACTTAAATTACGTTTAAAGTGGTTCGTGTTTGGATATTTTAAAAACGGTTGAAAGGAATAGCACTTTTTTCTGAGTAGTATTAAGTTGTACTTTTAAAAATTTTTGCCTAAAACGAAATAAAGTATTTTAACCACGACGGTCTTCTAAAAAGCGAACGCATTAGCAGTTTTGCACTGCGTGAATGCCCATTAAAGGGGATGCACATTTCAGTGTAGTGTAATTATAACTCCTATTACTGTCTTGTCTGGACGACTGGCTCTGTCTTTCCCTACACCAGTATGGTACTTTCAGTTGCGCCCTCCCATGATTCTAGAGCCTTTTTTTCTGTTTAATGACGGGTGTAATCGTATGTACCAAGTTTTGAATGTGATGTGTGGAATAATAGCCGTTAGCATCGGCAGTGATTTGACTGGTCCCACGAAAAAAATGGAGACGATCACAACGGATCTCATATCCGCTCCATGTACTGCATACTGCCATTCCTTCATCCTCTGGTGACTGGTATTCGAACCAGTCAAAGCTAGTCGTCATCCATATGGATGACAGGCAGTAGAGTGGTGAGATAGGAGTGAACTAAAAATAAAAACCCCATCCAAAATACACAAAGACCATGTCTTGGGCATTTCACGTAAAAATGGGAGTTGCAGGGTTCGTTAAAACTTCCCTTTTGTTTGACCCGGAAAATGGTTTTCAAATAAGTTGATTTTTTTTTAAAAATCAGTACCGGATGGTCGATCATTTGTCATCCTCATTGGCATTAGGCATATTGTTTTAATAACTCGATCAATTCTAAAGAGTGCAAATGTTCCATTTAACCCATATTCTGGTGCATTGCTGGTGAGCAATCAAAACGTATTTCAAACTGGCTTTGTTTTAATTTGAAATATCTGGGGCAGGTTACACGAGTACACCAGCATTTTAGACAAAACGTAATCGAAAAATGCAGGGAATACAGAATGTTTCGCCTGGACTGCTTTCTCCGCTTCCACTGCCATGTTCATCACGTCAATGGTTCCTCGTATCTGCCCCAATGCCTTTGTTTACCTCCCTGTCCAGTTCTGCATATCCCCCCTCCCCCCCCGCGACTTTTTCTTTTTCAGCTCGTGTGCAGCTGTTGTTGGCTGGTGCCTTCTCTTTTCTTCGGTATATCTTTCCTACAGAGATCTACATCTGAGATCTGAATTTATTAGAGATACACACGTTCTGTCTGGCTCTCAGCTGGTAGATCCATGGATATCTATGTTCATTTGCCTTTTGTATCCTTCCGTTAAGGAAGATGCTTCCGCCCATGAAAAGGCCCATGTTTGTGGCACCCGGGTCTGCAAGTCAGTCACATCACCCGAACTATGCTGCCCCGTGACCTCTTCGTAACCCTTGTTCACTGCCAGTCTTAGCATTCAAGTCTCCCACGATGATGCTGATGTCTCTTTCTGGATATTTCTGGATGATGAGATGCAGCCTGCTGTAGAACTCCATACATGACAAAATCACTATGTTAGCTTTTCCTTTCCTAGCTTTTGGTAAAATGTGGGTCTGTGTAAAGAATATTCGATCCAATCCATAAAATTTATATTTTGTTTCGACTGGCTGGATTATATTTATGACTGCCTTTCTTCGACATATAGTCGTGAGTTTGGTGCATGAAGCTACTTCGGCGAGCTCATGGAAACGAGTTTAAAAGCTGCATTTACGTCGAATGTTAAATATTCCTTACAGCGTATTCATCTTGCAATTGTACGCTTCTGGATTCTGACGTGTTTATACGACTCTTCATTTTTACAGTAGTGTGCAGCGTACTCATGTTTTTACCTTTTAGTGACCGTATTAATCTGCTTTTACTTTAGCTATCGGCGTTGTCACTGTCACATAGTGTTCTGTAGTTGTTGTTGTCTGTGATTTCAACATTTCTCATTTTGATTTTAAGGTGTTGTCCACGCGAAGCGCACATCTGTTTAGGATGTGTTCTCGCGCGATACAAATCTTCAAATTAAATCACGCGCGCGCACACACACATACACAGTGTATTTCCGTATCTTTGGGATACGTCTAAGTATAATGCATTGCAAGAAAAACAGGCGACTGCCGCTTGGATTAAAATCTTTCTTAAATTTAAAACAAAGGAACTGGACCAAGCTAAGACAAGACATGTCTTTGTCATGTCTTAGCTTGGTCCAGTTCCTTTGTTTTAAATAATGCATTGGATTTGTATAAATGTTATAGTTTAAGCTCCCGCAATAGTCATGACATTAACTAGAGTTGTCCAGAGTGGAACCTCGATCTCAAGCCCAACTCTCAATCTCCCACTCACCCCCACCCCTCCCCTCACCCATAAACGCACTGCGCATAATTAAAGAAGTACCACTAGCAGCGATCGATTACGTACAAGCGGGTTTCTAAACCGAGCACACTTTATCAAATTTAAAGGGCATATATAGAAACTGCGCAGTTTGGTTGACTAAGTAGACAAAGGGTCCATGCAGCTGCATATAGGCGTTCTTACAACCTGTCCCTCTACGTAAAGATGCACTTAAATATGGCGAAAAGGACCATAATTACAACCATTCTTACCATCAGAAAAGCAGATACGAGAATCACGACCCCTTGTGCAACTTGACACAAACTGTTCGACGAAATTGCCTGATAGAAAACGCCTTAAACCGGATAAACGTGTCCTACTTAACGCTAACTTAAAATTGCCCTTGCATGCCAAGCTCGGCGAAGAAGGATGCACATTTGTTCCGTTAAAAAAGGCCTTTTTACTGGCATAATTTAGCAATCGACCAGTCCCTCAATACTATATTATATATATATTGGATATATAGCTGTATCGATACAGAACTATAAGTACAGCTTACAGTTTAACAGATATTATATATTTATCATATATATAATCGTATAAGTTGTAATTAGCCTTGAGAAGGTTATTTTCCTTCCATTCTTAAAACCATCACTAAACGAGCAGAATTGGAATGGCCAGTGTTGGCAATTGTCGCAGCAAAAGCCAAAAATGCAACACTGCACGTAGCCATGTGCTGTCGCTGCATACATATATATCTGCATTTGGCGTATCTCACAGGAAACAGATTATGATTAACACGTCCATTTCTGATCATCGATGATGATGGCTGGCTGACCTTAACTGCTAACAGTTTCCTCGCTGTTGAAGGAGTATCATTTGTCACATTATGTCTTACAGAAATCAGGGAAACGCGAGGAAGCGTAAAATGTAGCTGCTAGTATATGGTGGTCCAATTGTTCTATTATTTTGGATGCGCCCAATGTGAGCCATAGAAAATACCCACGTAGTTATCTTGATCAGTACGCGACTTATCATTATATTGACAGCCATGAGATTAATATCAATTGATTGTTGTACCTTTAGTGTATTGCAGCAGGTAAACTTGTAAACAATCGGAAAATGATAATTTTAGTAAGCTAACGCTAAACCTTGGAAGGTTCATGTCTGCTTTGCGTGCAGAGTGTATGTTTCTACTTATCAAAATGAAACGCTAATCTAGTCGAAATCCATAAAATATCTAGATTACAACATTTTTCAAACAGAAATTAAAAAGATTGCTTGGAAGAATGATCGTTCTAATTCTTTAATATTCTCAGTGGCGTTTCATCTCTGTTTCAATTTGCAAAATAAGTTCACTTGGTGCTCCGCGTATGAATACATACACAGCAAATAATTTTCTTGGCGAACTTTCTACGCGTAAAATCATCAAAAGCAACAAATAAGTAATATTTATTCGCTTCTGAATTAATTTTAGAGAGAAAAAGTTGCAAAATATTGCGTATCATGAAGACCATATGGATCTAAGTTCTTAAAGCGGATTGATTACAAAGAATCGTGAGAGGGATCAAGACTACGGTGACAGTTATCGCAGAAGGCAGCGCTGTGCATCACGAACAGCTTTTCTTGAGAAAAAAAGAAAATTCGTTTGGAAAAAACATCTGAACTAGTCGGTATGGTCATGGGAGATAAAAATTCAGAAGAACTTCGAAATGGACGCCGATCAAGAGGTGCAAGTCCTCGATCAGATGATAGCAGTGGTGGCGAGGACTCCGATCAGGGTGAGAATGGGGAACCATACTTTTTTTTCCCGTAACAAAGATTGCTCAGAAAACAGCAGCAGTTTTCCAGTTTTGCATGGGGGAAAGGGTTTATATTGGTTATCGTGTCATTTGGAATAAAAGTTATTTTTTCCCCTCCACAGATGGCGGAATGAGGGTTGGGGATGAATATCAAGCGGAAATACCGCCGTTCAATCCAGGTAACAGAAACGTGATAATTAAATTAGTAAATTACTGCAGGTAGCAGATGATGGACAGACGAAAACAGAGGTCAGCTGCTTGTAGAAGATATGTGAACAGTTCTGGGCGAAGGGGAGACAAGGAAAAAATAATTAAAAAAATTAAAGCAGAAGTTAATTATGAGATGAGTAATTGGGAAGCCAAAGTCAGGGGACTTAACTTTTTCTTCCCATTTAATCCCAAAAATACTGACACTCTTACACAGTAAGTTCAGAGGCTAAAAGTTTTATGTAGTATAAAAAGGAATGTGAATTTTTAAACACTGAAGTGGATCAGGTTTTGCTGCTATGCTACATTCATGTGGTAAATTAGAAGGTTTTAAACCACATTAGTATATGGACTTAAGCTTCATTATTTATTATTTGCTTTTTTTCAACTTACAGACTGTTTGAATAAGTTCCTTAAAAGTATTGTAACAAATGTAAGGTCAATGTAATTTCTAGGTAAAGTAACCTTTCCCCATAGCAACACTAATATGAGTGAATATATCAAACCCATCTTCCCATACAGCAGAGTAAGTCAGCCTTATAACCTGACACGTATGGTATCATGGAAGAATCTAACAGAACTGGTTTTGATTTTCTGTGGGATTTTTTTTTATTGGGTTGGGGGTGGGGTGGGGGGTGGGGTTCATGTATGTGTATCTGGGTGTGAGTGTGATGTGTGTGTATGTGTACATCCACATGTGCATACACAGGTGCTTACATGCGTTTCTGAGTTTTTTCCTGTCTGTGGTGGGTGCATGAGTGAGTAAATGGATCTGGGATACCATGATGACCAGAAAACCAGAATTAAAGATGTTTTGCTATGGATGGGCAATGGTGGCTGCATGTGGGTGGGTGAGAGAGTAAGTAGATCTGTGATAAGGACATGACAAAGAAATTAAAATGTTTTGCTAGTGATGGGAAAGGGTCTGTGTGCGTGTGTATGAGTGAGTAGATGGATCTGTGATAGCATGACAAGGAAACTACTTAACTGAGATCACAGACTTTTTGCCAGGGAAGGGAAGGGTGGGTGGTGCATCCTGGGTACATCCTAACATTTTTTTATGGAGTGTGTGGGTGCTGTTTTTTTTTTCTTCCCTGCCCTGTTTTATTAGTGCAAAGGATTTACATCAGTACCCTGAGTACTGACCTAGATTTCACTGTTGCCACATGCAGTGTTACATAGAAAAGGTTTAGCAGTTAAAAAGTATGCATTGCTTACTCATTTTTCCTTCTTATTAATGTTAGAAGGATTTTTAAAAAATGGTGATTACTATTAATAGAATTTTTGTTAAAAAGCAATTATTATTAAAAAGACTTATTATCTAGATTATTACTTCACTGTCTAATGGTCAGCAGTTTGATTATTTTGTGAGTAAATTTATGATAAATAATCTGTCTTATTTGTTCCCATGAAGAATTTTTTGTGGCATGGTGTGCCCAAGTTTATCCATGTTTATAAATGTTTTGCTTTGTAAAACTTTCCCCCTTTATTTTTTAATAGATCAGAAAATTGAAGGTGGTGTTGATGCGATGCTTGTTTGGGCTCCCAACAATGAAATGTCAGATACAAAAGGTAAATTCACAGTTCTGGCATCTTGTTCAGCTATCAGATTTTTAAAATCGGAAATATCTTAGACTAATTCTTAAAGTGTGTCTTTAAAATGTTTTAATAAACTTTGGAACAACATACTTTTGTTGGGTTTGTCAAGTCTCTTCAGTTGTGAGTGTATACCTGTATAAGTGTGGGCTGCTTATATACTAATGTGCACACACCCACCCACTACACCTGCAAAATATGTGTGTGTGTGTGTGTGAGAGAGAGAGAGAGGGAGATAAAGCAAGTTCTGTTTGTGTATTTAGATTAACATATTGTTTCAATATTACCGGAACAAAGGTATGAAGGCCCAGCACTTGATTTACATTTTAACAGGGGTAGTAAAAGACATGCTGATATCGTGCATTTTGGGTGTGTGTGGAGTCACCTATACAATGATATGTGTGGGCTTTTTTGTCTCCAGTGGATGAGTACATCAACATTGCCAAAGAAAAACATGGATACAACACAGAACAGGTCAGCTGATTATCGGAAAAATAAGAAAAAAATACACATCATAGTTATATTTTGAAAATTTATTTCTTGTCCTTTAAATTATCCCAAGACGAATTGCATAAGCATCCAATTCTCTTTTTTTTTAACCCCCCTCAAAAAAAATGAGTGCACATATAAAAACAGGCGTTTTTACTAATGTATGGCCATGAATGTGGTTTACATTTATGAGTGTTTTCTGAATTACTAGGCATTGTCTGCCAACTGATAAATATAAATGTGTTTTGTATATGGCAGGCTCTTGGCATGCTATTTTGGCACAAACATAATATTGATCGAGCACTGGCTGACCTTGCCAACTTTACTCCATTTCCTGATGAGTGGACGGTGGAAGATAAAGTTTTATTCGAGCAGGCGTTTAGTTTTCATGGCAAGTCATTCCATCGCATCAGGCAGATGGTAGGTTGTCCATATTTTGCTGGGTTTTTTCTTCTCTTTTCAAGACAGTTTATATCAAAGCATATCTTATATTGAAGTCCATTTTCATGCTTACATTTATGCATGATATATTTTGAAATCAGTGTCTGTTTCTCAGCAGCTTTGGTGTGATGGTGTAAAAGGCACGATCAGGAAAGATTGTTTGTACTTGCTATTTTTAGAACAATCTCTGGGGTGCTTCTTTCCTTTCATAAATTAGCTACAGCTGAAAAAATATCATTAACAAGAACTAATCATTTTTCAGCTTCCTGACAAATCGATATCCAGTCTAGTGAAGTATTTTTATTCCTGGAAAAAGACCAGATCTCGAACCAGCCTCATGGATCGACACGCTAAAAAGAGAGCTACACACCGCCTAGACAGGTACTACCTGTTATTTTATGCCAGTTTTTTTTTTAATGGTCAGATAATACCATCATGCCACTTCATATGTGAGAAGACTTATGACATCAACACAAGCTACCTTTAGATTTTGCCCACTGATCAGTAGGTAGGTCTTGCACCCACTTGGTTGTGGTGTGAGTTATTTCCCTTTGATGATGGGTGCCAGTTCTAAAATGTTATCCTACAGTATTTTCTCGTAAGTCATAAAAATAATTTGTTCCAGTGAGGAGGGCTCTGATCCAGGCAGTACTAACTCGGAAGAAGATGCAGACTTGAAAGAGGTGAGCTGTGAGGAGATTGTACACCAGGGTAACAAATTAATAAATCAGGTCACACAACAAAAGCAATGTGATACTTCCATATTCTGGAAGGATTGGAAGGTTTTGTTGCACGACATAATCTCGATTTGTTTTGTGTTAAAAATTCACTCTGCCTTTAAGGAAACTTGTGTGTCTGTGCGTTTGCTTTTGTGTGCACCTGTGATTAGAGACACATTGAAAACCATTTTCACCTTGCACAAATGTAGATGGAGAAAGTTTTCTTTGGTTCTTTGTGAGAATAATTGAGAATTTGTTTCCAGACAGAAGAGAAGAATCAGTGTAAAAACTGTGGCCTGAACACAACACAGTTGCATGTCTCAGCCAAGGGCTCTCTATGCAGCAGTTGTTACCAGTACTGGCGGTATGTCTTTAATTTTGCTTGGCATCATAGCGCAAACTGCAATTGCTCGCTAAACATCCATCATGAAAATCATTAACTGGGAAATATAAAAACGTAAAATGAGGGCATCCTGTGCCTAACAGAGCGAAAGGATTTCAGGGGTGTTTGCTAGGCCAACAAAGATGGCGGACACAGTTGAGTAATGTCGAAGCAAGTTTTGAGAGAGTTCACAACCTATCGGCACCTCAATCTAAATACATGTAGTGATTTCATGTTGGCATAACCATCTAATAAATAATAACTACAACAACAGATGCCCCACATCCGCAGCCATCTTGCCTATTTACATTGAAGTTAGCTGTTTTCCGTTTGGGGGAGTGAACAGAACAGGCAGACGTTTGCCAGACCTGAATGTGAGGCCCAGTACTCTGAAATTATATTTGAAATATGAAAGATAAAAACCTCGAGTCATGGTAGATAATAGCAGGCAGCAGTGTTTTCACAGTGGACAGCTGTCCCAGAAGAGTGCATCCTGAGACTTTTCCCTTCCCCTAGATTTTTAGGAATTTTATAGATTTGACAAAAGATCCATGAGATATTTTAATATGCCAGTTTTAGATTGATTTATTCTTTGCATTGTTTTATTTGGCTGATATTACAACTTCACTGATATATATTTTTCACACCTGTTTTCTTGTCCATAATGAAGTAGGTCAACTGTAGGTAAGGGTAACAAGATGCAGTGGTTTTTTTTCCCCTAAAGGAGAACAGGAGAGATGAGGTCTGCTGGACCTAAGCGTCATGAGTCCCAGCAGGCAGGTCGTCACAACCCTATCAAACACAAGCGCCGACCACCCAAAGGCATGTACTTGCACCAAGATGACCTGATGGCCATGGTCTCTGGGCCCCCCGGCCAGGCAGAAGCCATCCTTAAAGCTCTGGATAGCGAGATAGTATCCCTGAAACGACAGGTACATTTTTCTCCTTTAATCATCCTCTCTCAATATCATTTGTGTGATGTGTTGCCTTGCTTTCTTGGAGTTGTCATCATTAGTTAGTCCTGTAAATGCAGTTCCTCTGTCACGGCTATATTCATCCTGGTGTTTTTGAGTTTTCTCACTTAAAACTTATTGGACCAGCAGGAGTGACTTGCTAAACTATACCTGGTGGGGTTTTTTTCATCTGCAAGGAAATAAAAGTTGGCCAAAATCTTCCTCGTCTTTAAAAGTAAATCATGTTCTTATAAGAGCAGTGGGTAGCAACCAGTCAAGGTCCATGTATTGGCAGCCATATGTTCACTATTCTGCTGAGTAGTACAGTAGTCTCTCCCTAGTATGACCCCCTGCGGTAGGACCTCGCTGATGCTACCAAAAATTCTGTATTATATAAAAGACATCTGTATTACTACTTATATACCCAATTACGTCTAACAACCGGGATTGGGGATGGCTATTATGACTGTGCAAGATCAAAGTCTTAATTTTATGATTGGAGTGACCTTCCCTGGTGAAAAACTTTGCAGCATTTTAAACTGTGATGTTTTGTTGTTGCCCCACGAGTTTAGTAACTGAATTATTAAATCGAGCAGCCAGTCCTTCAACTAAAAAGAAAAAGTGAAAAAAAATTTCTTGCCTGCAGACTGGACATGCAAATTTGTTCCCTTAGCCTTCACTGCCCCAGTCATTGGCTGACTTGCAAAATGTATTTTAAAAAAGCCTCCAAAAAAAGGTTTCCTGCATCCACGCTGGACCGTACAAAAGCATTTCTTCAGTCTCATAACTGCATTATTTTTCAACTGATGTTTCCAATTCGCTGTGATTGTAATGAGCCGAATGGCTTGTTGGCCTGTGGACAGTTTGGTTAGTTTTGAGTCCATTCTCCTATTCCACCTGTGAAGTGTGGTTGGGGTCGTAGTAAAAGATGGGGTTAGTGTGAGTCCATTCTCCTATTCCACCTGTGAAGTGTGGTTGGGGTCGTAGTACAAGATGGGGAGCAGAAACCCTAGTAGGTTGTATCAGTATATGTTTTGAAACGCTTGAGTAGAGACCATAGGCTCTTGTGCCATGTCTCATGTAACACAAGCACTCGAGCGACATGTGAACCAGCTGAACCAAATAAAAGCACAAACTGCTGTGTAAATCGTTGGTCTTCCAAGTTTACTCAAAGTGACATCCTTTAACAGCAGCTTGATAATAGCCTTGAACAAATGCAAGCCAAATGCACTTAAACCTATAGAGAGAGAGAGAGAGACCAAGAAGTAGGAGCGAAAATGGAGAAATGGCAATCAGCATTACAAAATCACTGAATGCTAGAAAAACACACATTCAGGGAATTGTTGGGAGAAGAACTCAGTCATGGAGAGGTGGAAGAAAAATGAAAATTGATGCAGGAAACTTTCCAAGTGCAAAAAACTGTGTACTCCGTCATCGATGTTTAAAGTTAATAAAATTGCATGTACTTTCATTTCCATTTTTTTTGGCTCAGGTACAAAACAACAAGCAATTGCTCAGCTTGCAGAAGCATAAACTGGCAAACGGTGTTGACAGCTTCAAGCCTCCAGAGGTAAATGTTACAAGAATTTAAATGCTATTCTACTGTGGATGACTGTTGGGGAGAGCTAGGTGAGGGTAATATTGCATAAAAAGAGGACTTTTGTAACCAGTCTGCTAGCTTGAGAACACAGAAAGTATAGTTTTCTGGAAATCTGTTACAGCCACCTCTGAGGATCAACTCCCGATGGACGAATGAAGAGCTGCTGCTGGCTGTGCAAGGTGGGATTACTTAAGGCTTTTATCTTGTCAAAGGGCTGAATGAAGGTATGACTGGGTGCTGGACAAGGGATGCAGATTTTTATACAAGTAAAAGAGAGTCTTGCCTCTTTCATTCTGTACAAGTGTATTTAACATTTGCAGGAGTACGAAAGTATGGTAAAGATTTTCAAGCCATTGCTGAAGTGATAGGAAACAAACTGGAGCCTCATGTGCGCAGCTTCTTTGTAAACTTCCGGCGACGCTACAACCTGGATGAAGTTCTTGCTGAATATGAGGCGGAACATGGAACACAGACACAACCTGATGAGGAGCCCATGATCACTGATAGTATGGACGGTGCCACTGCCAAGGAATCCAAGGTCAGTAATTCACACTTGAAAGGCACTGGCTGTAAGATTAGGTGGATAGAAGTTCTTTTGATCACTCACTTCCATAAGCTCTTCCAGGCATGGGAATTCTTCACAGATTCTTGGTATTCTGAGATTTTTAAGTCCTTTCCCAGGGAGAAAAATTTTTTTCCGAGGAAAATTTTTGGGTATTGTAAATTTTTCCCCATCAGTCTTGAGGTTAACTTGTGCAGTCTCTGTGCCAGTCCTCATTTTCATTTGTACTTTTTTCACAACTTCTGCCTGGCCGTCATTACTCATTTACTGTAGGCAGTAGTGCATGGTTGGTGTGTAATACTGTCTGCTCAGTTGCAGAATGCCTAGGGTGAAAGGAATTAACAGAGGAGACAACTTTGAGGACAAATAGTGTGTAAATAGATCATTATTTAATAAAGGTTTTAACTTAGCAAAGAAAAATGAATTGTCGTTCAATTTAGAAAAGTGAATATGATAAGAGCAGCGCACTGCTAGCCTACTGCTGTCTTGTTCGTTTTCTTCTGTTCCTTCTGCCCTCCTTTGTTATTGACAGTTTTATCTTCAGCTTCATTGTATCACACACGTACTGATTAACAATCTGAAGTAAAATATAATAATAGAAAAATTCCAAACTTTTCTTGGTTGAGCGCACACTGGATGCCTGATGGCTCAACTGCAGCTAGTCATGTCACGTTCCCACCAGACTCTCTGAATTAACAAACAAGCTTTTTGACCAGTGCAAGACTACAATGCTTGGCTTTTTCATTCAGGAACAGACTGTAGAGGTGATGACGGAAAAGCAGACAATGATGAAACCTAAAATTAGTAACAGAAGCGTCTATCTGCGCTAGCGGCATTCACTTAATAAAATATTGAAATAAACTTTGATTCATGAACTGCAGATTGAGTTAAAATTGTTTTTCCATTTTTTTAATAAAGCCTCCAGCAGATAAACCTGATGTATTTACTGCATTCAAAGCATTTTATGGTTTTGTTCAGCATATCAAAAAGTCGGGATTTGTAATTGACCACAGGCAAACATCACAATGAGTGCATACAGCAGGCATTCAGCTCTTGCTTTATTAAAAAGGTGGTAGAAATGTAAGGCAGGGAGTTTTGAATATTGATTTTTTATAAATTCTACAATAAAAATTGAGTAAATACCGTTATACTTGTATGCTAAATTGTTATCGCTGCATTTGCCGCATGTCTAAACGGTGGCCCGAGATTTTTGTCTTTTTGAGCTGGTCAGTTCTCATGCCTGTCCTCCTCTCCTTCCCAAACACCAGAAAATGTAATTTTCTGTGTTTTTACATTTTTAATTTCATTTCATTGTTGAAAGTAGATGATAGCTTTTTGATGGTTATGCTACTCGAAGATAATTGTGACAATTTCTGTGATCCCTGTAACTCTACACATAACATTAACAAGAAATATTAAGGGAAGAATTTGCTTGCAGATTGTGGTGGGGGGTATGCAGTGTTGTCTATTGGTCAATGCAGTTTTTTAAAAATTGGTGCAGCAAACAGAATCGGAGAAACCTGAAGCAGGAGATAATGCTGATGCTGAGAAAACAGTTTCACAAGCACAAAGCAATGGATCTTTAGGGACCAACGCCACTGTAGCGTCAGCACCACCGCCTCTTCTGAAGCAGCCACCCACAGCACCATCAGGGGGCCGCTCAGGATCAACCCCTCACACCAGCAGGTGAGAGCAGTTATTTATGTGTGAGCAGGGTGAGATGGGTGTCTTGTTTATTTCAGTTCTCATTGACAGATGTATGAAGTTCCATGCCTTGTTAGGTAATGGTGGTACATAGGCACTGGTCCATGCAGATTTACATTACAAACAATAACATGATATGGATTTAGCAAGGATTAATCTAGAAACATTGGTACTGTGGTGCAGGATTAATGTCTTATGTTTAGACTTAGCATGACCTTTTTTTTAACAGTGTGCAGTATTAATCATGATGCGTTACCCCAATCATAAGGTCTAGACTTGAGTGTTAAGCCTCTTAGCCTTATAATGGATTTGCACCAAATGCGAAGTCTTTGCATCTGAAGTTCTTTTTTGTCAGACTTCTTCCACAGAAGACAATCCTGCAGCAGCCTCCTCCCCTCATCAAGCCAGCATCTTCACCGTCAATACCTCAGACCATTGGCAAGCTGGGTGTTGCAAAAGACACTAAGGAATGACCACGCCTGTCCTCAGGAGTGCAGTGAATCACCTTTTACTGTTGCTTTACTTGCTGGGTAACGTAAGTGTGGAGGCCAACTGTTGGAAGATTTTCCTGTCTGGAAGACCTACTAGCAAGCCAGGAGTGTATAGACTGCAATATAGTGAATGGCCACTTGCAAATTGTGGTCATCCTTGGAACTGTATGTTTTGTGAGATCAAGGATGAAGGGAAAGCATTTCAACTAGCAACAGAAGTATATGTTGCACCGACTATATTTGGAACATGGTCAGGTTTATCTACGGAGCTCATGCCAGACGTTTCTTGTGGAAGATTGCTGTGTCTGGTTGTGAATCCAATTTATCTGATGGCAGAGGCCAGTGACCTGAGTGGAAATTCACCCGTCTGTTACCACAGACCTCCAGGGAAAGACTGTGGGTGATAAGATCTGATGTCACAGTTTCAGTGTTATCTCACATTATTTAATAGCAAATGGTAAATGTTGCCAAACAGTGATTAAGTTTGTGCATACACATGACATAAATGCTAGGTGTTTGGGCTGATTGACACTGGTTGTCACCACTTCAGTCAACTGGTGATGGCAACCCACATCACTGTGGTGTTGATCGCCGTTCTCAGTAGTGCAATCTGTGGGTGTTCAGTGCATCAGGTGCATCCTTTTAATGTGAACTTACTGGGATTGGAGGGAACTGCACACAAACTGGTTTCATGGCACCCTAGTATACAAAAGAATAACATTTCAGTGGGTTGGACAACGAACTTTCACCAAACAGAAAATAGCTGTGTGAATGGCTATTTGGAAAATGTTGCCATTCTGGAAACTTACCTTTTGCGAGATTGACGATGGAAAACATTTCAACTAGCAGCAAGTTTTTTGTATGTGTTTGATCATTGATGCCAAGCCTAGCAACTAGACAAGTTTGCAGGTTGGACAGTGTGATTGTTCCTATTTATTTCCTGAAGCAGACATTGTAAACATGCAGCATTTTTTGTCAAAATGATGAAGCATATGCAATAATTATGGTAATACATTGCATTGATGTAGCACATATTGCTTCAGTCAAAACTACACTTACACTGGACTGGGAACATGTTGGTAGTCACATGTACATAATGCCATGTGCTTTTAGCTTTACTATGTAGCAAGGCTTCATTTGGGTGTGGCGGAAGCAGGGCAGAGAATGGATCTATTCTGTGTTGATGTGCACGTCGACCTTGTGCTAAATTTTGTTACTTGCATAATTGGTCCATCTAGTCCTGGACACATCCGACTCATATTACAGTCATATCAGCAACTCATTTGGGTTTGCTAACCAATTGTTTACAAATATTAAATAAAACTAGGCCAGTTGGAGGATAATCTGTTCTTGACTTAAAATCATTCAAAGTTTATCCTTCACTAACCAGATTGTGTAAAAATTTATCTTTTAATTAGGAGAAATTTTGGCACTCAGTCCCGTTTTGTAATGTGTGCCACCTGGCTTTGGTAGTCGGTGGAGCATGGAAGTCAAGTTCCACGGTGGTTTTCAAAAAACAAAACCCTAGGCAATCTCAGGCAAACCTAAGTTACTGTCTGGGATTTGATTTTTGTAAGGTCTTGCTACAACCAGGCAAGTGCAGGGATCAGTAAGAATGTGGTTTCTACAATGTGCGTTCTTGGACCAGAGAAGTTTGCCCACTGTTTTCAGTTTAGTACATGGTATAGCCATGTAACAGAAGTGTATAGAAATCATCATTGCAGGTGGCAGGGCTGCACGTTATGAAATATAGGGCAAAACACAGGACTTAGGCTGCCAAGTTTGTCCCTCGAAAGATTGTCCAATTAAGATTAACCCTAACCACTGCCTTTCCACTGTCAATCCAGCCCATCTTTTGGGAATCTTTACGTTGGACACACTTGTGCAACCGCCAACCGTTCATAAACGTTTTTTGCATCAAACGTCACCCAATGTAGTCTAAGGCAAAAGAACACAAGCCTTTAGTTCTTCTTGTTTTTATTTTGTCTTTTAAGCAAATACAAAACCATGTGAAGCTCCCAATATAATAATACTGGGTGATGAATGAAGCTGAAAGAGGAGATGCAGAAGGTCAGTAAACCACCTTCCAACACCTTCCTAACAAAGTTCTATAACTTAGGATCTAAACATTATGCTTCTGCAGTGACAATAATGGCAAGTGCAAATGGTACGAATGGATATGGTTGCAGTCCTTACAACACAGGGTCTGGCAGCAGCTACATAATACAAGCAATGATGTTGGTTCTACACCTGTCTAGGTTACCTAGCTGAGCCAAGGCTAGTTAGAAACAACCTTTTTTTTTTTAGGGATTAACAAGCAGCAGGAATAAACTACATTGAGAAGTCGTATTTCACTGATGAAAATGTCCACGCAAAGTAAAAGCACATGAAAAAACTGATAAGATTCCTGTCGGGTACAAACCAGGCACACTTTTTGTCCATAGTTCAAGAAAGCAAATGCTTTCACCTAATGCTGCAACATAATGGTTTATCTAGATCCCAAAAATTCCAACATGCCCTGTGCAAGTTACAAGAGAACATCAAGGGCAGTCATCCCACTACCAAATACACCGAGTGCTGATTGAAGATTTATGAATGCATTGCGCTGCACACCATACTCTTGCACAAAAAGTCCTGCACTGCAGAAGTATATCCAAAGAGCAAGGATGACCCACTCCCCTCCCAAAAAAAAACCATTAACGAGAACTACAAAAGGACTTGGCTTTCCAGACACAACATACATCAAACCATCACAACAGCATAACGGTGACAGCATGATCCAATCATGTACAGCAGGGGTTGTCTATCTACAAAGGACCTGAAATGGGGATGTGCGAAGAAGTACTACGCAGCAATCTTTAAAAATTTCTTGGCAGTCATAAGCACAATGGAAATAGCTATGAGAAGTTACATTCAACATACGTATCACCTGTCTCATGAACAAAACTACATACAAGTTATACCCTCAAACCGCTGTGCCATGGGATTGAAGTAACAGAATAAACATCTATGTATCAAGTTCAGAATAACCAGAATCACAAAAATGCTATGCAGACCCAAAGACTGCTTGGATCAACAAAACTGTTCACAACACTGCTGCCGACTAAAAATATCAGAACAAAGTAATGTGGCAATAACTTGTTAAAAAAATACTGAGAGACCTACAAGTGAAGTTATTTACAGGACAGGCATGGAATAGGAAGGGGTGGGGAAGACAGTCACTGAGAAACATCTACAAGTTCCAATGGCTAAAAACAAGGGTTTTGAAGCAATAAATGGCGTGAAGCCGTGAGATGGGTGGGGGCTGTTCCACTGCCTTGCATAGAGGGAATGCGAAGCTACCTGCCAGATGCCACGTATGTAACTGTATGGTACGATGCATACAAAGAACCATGGATGGAAAGTAAAGCAGTTTCTGGCTACGATGGTTGCTAGGCAGTCTGGGTGACACCCTTCACATTCCACCAAGGCTGATGAATGGCATTTTGCTTTTCTGATGTCAAGTTATTCAAGTGAAATGATGGTCAATAATAGCCCTTGCCCAGTCCAACATCTCTTTAGTCTATGAGCATGTTTGAAGCACATTCTCCACATCTCTCAAGCCAAACAGTGTCGATGTGATCTTTGGTTGTGCTGCTGTAATATCACAGCTGGTCAGTTTGATCGGAAGCAGCCCCACCACATCGTTTTCAACACAGCAAAACGCACAGCTCCTCGCACCATCACCGCTGACCCTTGATGCCACTGGCTTGTACCTTCTCTGCCAGACATGCCGTGTTCTGTTCCAGTCGCGTGGGGTCTCCGTGGCCGGAATGTCTGTCCAGGTTGGGTGTCTTGAGCAGCCTAACCACATTGCTCAGTCACGGTCGAAGGGCATGACCACAAGGTTTGTGACAAACATCTGTGAGTTTCATAAGGGAGACATCATAAAGGAAAGAGGACAAACCAAGCAAACCATCTCATGCATCCAGATTTCCATGACGTGTCCTTGAAAGGACTGGGCAAGCCTCTATATACACACACATACAATGCACTGACATTGGACATAAATCATCTTTGCCACTTTACTTCTCTCATTCATTATATAATTCCCCCCAGCCCAAGAAGGCAAAATGTTAAGACGGATGAAGAAAGAGCAAGCGAAAGCAAAATGGATAAAATGCTTAGGATGTCACTGCAGAGAAGGAATGGAATTTGTTCCTTGTACACAAACACATCTTAGCCATCTGATTTTCAGAGATTCCATTTGAAGCGCACGTTATTACTCTCAAAAGTTGAATTATAAAAGAATCTGGAAACTGACTCTGATGCACTCCCCAAGATTTAAAACAAAGACACAAAGACACAGACAAATGCAGATGAAAGCTGGACTATTTCTTCTTCAAGGTAAAGAAGCCCCGTTTCTTGTGTTCCTCCCTGCCCTGGTCGTCTGTTCGAGCAGGCAATGTTTGAGACCGTGAGGGCATTCCAGTGCCTTCTGAACCAGTCACCGAGTTCATCTTACCAATCCACAGATCTCGCTCAACCTGCACAAGTAAAAGCTCATGTGAGAATGTTTGATTACAAGATGTGGGCACACCTTTATCTGCGAAACATAACAGTACAATACCCTCCCCAGTTCTACCAAGAACTGTGATACTTGCTGACACTATTATTACAACTTACAACAATGCAAATGGCAAATGTTGCTTATTTGCAGCCCACTACCACATACCTTTAGTGAGTGCAAGTAAACCAAAATACACCAACCTGCAGCACTGGATCAGACTGGATTTTACATTCTCTAAGGGACACATTCATGAATGATAATTTCAACCTTGGTATAAAATTACCGTGACCATTTATTTATACGCTTTCCTTAAAACCCACTTCACACTAAAGTTGTGTTGGGGAAGAGGAGAGTGCCAATGACCCAGACAGCCAGAAAGGAAAATTTAAGTTAAATGTAAAACAAGGGAACTGTACCAAGCTAGAAAAGGATAAAGACGAAGACAATCTACATGTTTCGGGGCACTACCCCTTCAAAAACGACGAAAAAATGTTTTTTCGTCGTTTTTGTGTCGTCCTGATGAAGGGGTAGTGCCCCAAAACATGTAGATTGTCTTCGTCTTTGTCCTTTTCTAGCTTGGTACAGTTCCCTTGTTTTACACTTAATTTGGGCTAATCCTCCAAGTGGCAGTCACTTGTTTTTCTTTTAAAATTTAATTTAATAAAGTTAGAAATGGGCAATAGTATCTACACCCTAGTTGGACTGGTTTACACCACAGCAGCCAGCCTGTTGTCTCTTACCGTAACTCTCATGCTGCATAGGCATAACCTCCTACTCTTTATGAATGAATCATCCCTGCCAATTCTTATCAGTCCTTAGTATGATAACTTTATAAAAATCTTCTTTCAAGTCAGTAAGACATGGATACTTATAGCCCACCTGGGGGAAAAACGTCTCCTACAGAGTGGTAAACACGAACATATCTATGACGTATTTCATGCAGAATTTGTCCCACACAGAAAAAACAATGAACCAAGATCTATTTAAAAATGGTTCTGACACTGAGTTGTGCGGTAGCAGCAAAGAGTAATAAAAAGCTACGTTAGTTGGTTGCTTATTGCTTAACATCTGGTCACTAACTAGGTGTGTATCAGGACAACGTTACTTAGACAAGCTAACAAGTTGCCACACATGGGACTACTGTAGCAACACAGACCTTCAGTTCCACCCAGTCCGATTATTCTGATACCAGGCCAACCAGACCTAGTGCTGTTCCCTATGGTGCCAGGCATCTGGCTGGGCAGCTCATAGAGTGCCAATGTTTAAGTTTTCGTGATGACTTGGATAGAGCACAAACCACCAACCCACCACCTCAGATGTGAACACCTTAACTGTTAGACCGCCAAGGTATCCATATGAAGTGACATGTCACATGTCATGCTTCTTGTCACTCAGAAATGCAAGATACGTAAACCGTTCTGACATAATGAAACTTCTGGCTAAATGAAGGGTTAAGCAGAAATGCAGAATATGTGCAAACTGGTCACCAACTAAGGACTTAACTGATCAGAATTTGCCAGAATGAGTTGTTCTCAGAGGGTAAAGGGAGGTTATGCATTGGTGGCATGAAACTTAGTGTTCTTGTTAGGGTAACGGGCCATAAAGCTGCCGTTGTGTTGTCAGTTCCTCAACTCAGGGTACAGCTCAAAGTGTGCATTTCTGACTTAAAATAATGTCTAAGAGATTATCTCCTTAGCTGAATATTTTGCTATTACACAAACACAAGCATTATAATCATGCACTGGGCAAGATCTGGTTATCACAATGACTCACTGAATCCTTGGCTTGGAAAAGGTACTCGCTGCCTGTGACCAGGCGAACACGGAAGACATTGGGACGCTTTGTGTAGTCAACGGCAACTTCACAAGTGGCTCCAACCAGGTCCATAGCAGGCTCATGGTGAATACGCGTGTTGGGATCCTTGGACAAAGAAAACCAGGCAAGCTTTACAAAGTTGCTTTCAACCTTGTTCTACTGCACCATACTATGGTACAAAACCTCTGCATTTATTGTTTTACTGTGTTAGAAAACCTCTGTAACTAACTCACAAGCATCCTATTGTAACTGAAGCAACACATGGGCTGATCTAAAATGCTGGTGTCAACACATCCATGGAAAGCTTTTTTCTGTCAATGTTGTCTTTGAGTGGTACAGGGGAAAATACTTGTCCAATTTGGTAATGACTCTTAGAGAGTTACTATTATATTATCTACAGAACATTTGCAATAAATATTGTTATACTGAGTTCTAACCCTTTGCAATTAAAACTGCCTGAGCAAGCCTTTCCAGCTGAATTCCTATAATCCAAACAAGTCGGATGTGAAATTATTTCAAACGACATTTAAATCTGAAGGAGGCAATACACTGATAACCTTGTGTGTGTGTGTTTTGTTTGCTTAAAACTGACAGCTAAGATCGCAGAAAAAATGCTCGCCAAAAATAGCTGAAAGTTTCTGCACTTACGGACTTGGCATGCTTCTGATCTTTGTAGCAAGACACGGTGATTCCATGCAGCACCACATACACTTTATCCCAAGACCTGCAAGAAAACAACTGTGCTGTTACCAAATCAAGCACATTGTTACACTATTCCAAGCATGGTGCAAGGATTTGGCAGCCCAGTGACACTATTATGTCCTCTAATGGCATCCAATTCAGTAATATTTCCTTTAAACCATTTACATAAACAGGTCCCACTGCTTCTTGTCTATGGCCATGTTACATCTCCATTACCATTTTCATTCTGTGTCTTCTTAGTAATCAGTTCTGCATTGTTTCTTGCTCTCAACGTTATCAAATGTGGCAAATATCAGATAACTGTGAAATATAAAGATGTAAGGCTTACCTGTTGCCAGCTTTTCTGTCCCCATCACGCTCATGTTTACGTACCAGCACACCTTCTTCGTGAGGAACTTCTGCTGAGGCACCTGCAGCTGGCTCTGTCACAAACATATACTGTGTCTGAATCTTTGTGAGTGTGCCCTGTCCCCTGAACTTTAGCCACAAGCTGCCTCTCACCTTTCAAGTCACTGCCACACACCATGTGCGAAGGCACTCATCACTTCACAGCTGTTTCTAAGTGCCAATACTGCTGAACCAATCCTGACATTTGCACACACAACTACTAAAATCGGTCCACCTAATCTCTATCACACTGATGATTAATTACATCCATCCAGAATACTGATGAAACACAGCTTTAAACTCTTCTCACACTTCTGATGCTGTTATCATTAGTAAGGCATTACCACAGGAATCAACAGCCGAACAATGAACTCAGCAGAAGGCAGACACAGATCAGTCTCAAATTCAGCACATTAACGAAGTCAAATTCAACACATTAACGAAGTCAACAGCTGGACAATTATGACAATTTTATGTGGACAGTGCACAGTACATTCAAGGTCTCAGGACGACACTCATTTCCATGTGGTTCTCTGTGGTGAACTGGGACTGGATCAGAAATAAGCTCAGTGAACAGAGAATACTTTCCTCAAGTTATTTTTTGATGCCATCTGGTGGTGCATCTAGGATCCCATTCTAAAGCCAGTACAGAAATGGGCTGAATCTGGTTCAGCAGAAGAAAGCACAGATGATGGAACGGAAGCCTCAACTTGGCCCCACTGTCCTGGCCTACTGACCCAGAAAGACCCCCTGTAAGTGTGTATGCTGCTACCTGTTGTCACTAGTCATCATGACCTTAGCAAAGGCTCTCTGAGCTGTCCCACTACAGGTCAACATTATTACCTTTCTTGATCACCGGCCCCTCATCTTCACCTGCTTGTTCTGGCTCAGGTGTGCCGTCACGTTCGTCCTTTTTGCGCGAGAATAATTTCCCAAATGGTGATTTGGAGCGCGAACGCTTCTTCTCTTTTTCTATCATAACAAACCATTCAGGGTTAGGAGAGTAAAGGGGTGCGGCACTGATCAAGCCAAGAAGCTGCAGGGTTAGATTATACCGCCATCAAGCCAACCGCAGTACACTGCCAGCCGCAACGTTTCCCAAACCAAGCATACACAAACCAAGAAAGCCACCCACTCCGCAAAAGGCACCTAGACATCTAGACTGAGAAATCCTTCAAGGGCTGGTTTAACCCGACAATTTTGAATACAACAAACTACTTAAACCATCTAGTATGCTGAAACTAAAGGTTAGTCATGGGTTACAGAGAAAGCACCAAGAAAAATCACAAGTCTGAACTGTGCCGAACAAGTTGTACTCCAACTCCAGGCTTATCAGTCTGGTCAGAAGATGACAATGGAAATGAAACCAGTGTTTCAGCACAGTGGAACAAATCATGGAGATAGAATTTTTAACAAAGCTACCACCTCATTCCTCACAGAATAGACTTTACCCTAGTAGACTTCTGTTCTCAGTTGCTCAGCTTTTTAAAGATGCTTATAAACAGGTCGAAGAGGATCAAAGTAAAATGTAAAAATCCACTTTATTTCAATCGAGACAGATGTTCATGATGTGTAAGATACAGCAAACACATCTGATAGTTTTCCTTCCATTATCAAGTCTTGAACGAGGGTTTAGCTATTAATTTGAAGCACTGCATGTGTAAAAGCTGTATAGTGCATGTGTTACAAGGTAAATGCTGTGTTAAGTGCATTAACATTTCACTAAGGATTGCAATAAAGTTGTTTTGAGTAGTCTTGTCTATCAGTACGTATTGTTATATTTGACGGTCAGCGTTACAGGCATCATCAGCAAACTACACTGGATAACAGGTTAAGAATTTCAACTAAGTTAATGTAAACATAAGCTGCCACACTAGAAAATGACCCCAGTTAGAATATGAATTGCAAGGTAAGACAAGGATGAAACCAGTCCACCTTGATTAGTACATGCCAAAATATGAGTAAATGTATTGCTAGCTTCTCAAAGGCTCCTACTGGCTCAGCTTCTCTGGATTTCTCCTATACCTGTCATGTGTTCTCTTACACCTGCGTGTGAGCAGGGCTTCACACAGGTCATCACATCTCTTAAATCCACACCAGGGAAGTTCCTTTCATGTTCACGCACACATGCATGAACGCACACACTACAGGTCCCAGGTGACTACATCATACAGCAAGCGGTGCGTGGCTGACCTTACAGAACAAAAGGGACAGCTGTAGCTGTTCCTGCCAGGAGAGCTAAAGCTATACATGCAGAAGACTCCACTTGTGCAAGTCAACAGCACCTACCCAAGCAGTCTGGCACTGTTAAATGAGACAACATGCTCAAAATCTAACGGTGTATGCACCTCTAACCCAAGACACCAACTTGTTTCCTTTTCTGTAGTTTAAAGGTCAACTCCCACAGTCTGAACTCTACACAATAAACGTCTAACGAATGTCAAAAAAGTTGAAGCCAAGCATTACAGTGTCAGTCAAAGGTGGGAGAAAGTGCAACTATCAGAACAGAAAAATACATTTTGTACATGAAATGCACCGATATTATCAATAATAAACAAAGATCTCCACACATACGTATGATTATACACATCAAATAACTATTTTCCTGTTCAGCCCACACACACTGCATCATAGGTCAGTCAATACATATGCAGGTTTGTGCATACTCTGGACTTCCACACACACACACTACCAGATCTGTTCCTGTGACATTTCATCACAATGATCTGTCACCTCTCTCTCTCGCTCTCAAAATTCTTCCTTTTCTCAAAGGGAAGGTGCCACAGGAGCCATGTCAGAGAATTAGGAGGTCAGAGAATGAATGTGTGTAAGATCATTAAAACAGTGTATGTAAATGGATAAGAAACAACAGGGTTTGGTGTAGAAAAAAGGAAACAGAAATGTGAGGGCCAATGGTATGGCACAAAAAGGTGAGAGCATCTGGTAAAGCAAAAGTCAGATAACCCCTCATATCTCAGTTCAGCATAATGTTAACTGTTTAGCATGTTTTGGTCTGAAGACTGAAAGATAAACACACACAATGACAAACATGCATGCATGTAGACATTTATAAAGAGACACATGCATACAAAAGTGAGAAAAGAAGCAACATTTTTTAGGTGTCAGCGAGCACAACACATACTTGAGCCTCGTGGAGAGACTGCAGGAGGGGAAAGTTCTTGTGGGGATCGCTGGAGTTCTCGGGAAGCGGGCCTGGGTAGGGAGCGTGAGGAGCGCTCCTCTTGTCGTGGCGGAGGCGAGCGGCTTTCAAGTGTGGCAGCCTTTGCCACTTTGATTGGAGCCTCTACCTGTGGCTCTCCTGGGACAGGCATGCATACACACCAACATGCAGCAATGCATACAAGGCTAAAGGCTACAGTTAGTACACAGCCAAGTGTGGACGACTCTGAAAGCTGTCTTTCCAAACAGAGGCACTGCAGTGCTCTGCAGTGTGCATCAAGACGTGCCAGGTACAGGCAGTTTAACAGACAACAAATCCAAAAGCACTGTGATAAAGAAAAATCTGCACTTGGAAGGGAAGCAGTTCTCAAGGCATTCACACTTAGCTTGTCTTGTGAGGGGAACTGCATGCAGACAATATCAAAAAACATGGCAATGACTGGACGAGCACCTTACAATACAGAACCTTATGACAAACACAGATCCACTATTACTGGTTTGAAAATGGTTCACTTATCTAGAAGATGTACAGAAAGCTAAAAAAAAAAAAGGGGGGGGGATTTCAAATAATTGCTGATATTTTCCACTCTACGATGTTTTAGGATGCTAATATGAAAGATGCAACAGGTGAATAAGAATGGAATGCAAACAAAGGAGCACAACTAACCCCATACCATTATTTACCTTCAAGGGTTTTAGGTTTGAAAAAAAATAATATTGATCAAATGCAGAATACTGGGGTTTTTGGTTTTTCTTTTTACAATTAAAGGTGACATACATTTTTTCCCACAAGCTAAGGGAAGAATATCTGGTAGTGGTCTTTGGTGTTCTACTTCCTGCAGAAAAAATTGCAATGGCTGATATACAAATATAGAGGGACGAGTAGAGCTGCAAATTTACTGACTTGTCAGCTGTGCTTTACTTAGTAGCTTACATTTTGCCAAGGATTCTGTAATTAACAAATAGGCATGGTATCAGCAACATTTACAAGTGATAAGGAACACCTCAGCTGCTTCAAATATTTAAAGTTTAAATGAAAAATCATTTGGTAGCGAACTCTCTCCTGTCCCTGCATTTCATCTGATGCTGTACAGCGTTGTATTATCTCACTCAGCAAAATGCCTGATTTTTTTCATCTTTGCCTGTTCTTGTCTATGTCTGTGTTGTTCTGATGAAGGGGTAATCAGCAAAATTAGTGATTGTGTCAGTCAATGTAGCTTGGGTCAGCACAGAAAAATACTGTGTTTGTCCACTCTAACAGGGCAGTGGAGATCACTTGTAGTGAGGGTGAGAGCAACACATGCAGGGAACATCTCATCATACACGACTGGGAAACAAATGCTTGTAGCTATCACCAGACGTGAACTAGGACATATATACTGAACACACATGCAGACATCAGTATGGAGAGCTATCCAATGGTTAATAACTTGCCATTAGAACATAAAAACATGACAAAAACAATGGAAAAAGAAATGAACAAATAAATGGAACAAAAAGTGAATTAAGTGCATGCCATGCTTTTAACACAGTCTCTTGTGGCGTCATGGATTATTTTTACAACAGGATGTATAAGGGAGAGAGAGAGAAAGTACAGAGACAACGAGATGTCCCTCCTTTATAAGTTGCTGATGGACAACCAACAGATCCTGTGCAAATGCATTGTGCTCGAAGAAGGCTTTTATTCCTCTACTGTCTGAATGCAACACATCCATGTGGTGCATTATGTGAGCACTACACATTCACTAACATCTAACAGCAACACAAGTTGATGTGGTGTTCAACTTCAGAACTGCTGCCTTAATCATCACATAACCACTTTCAGGGATGTTAAAAATAAATAAAAATACCTATGTGTCATGCACACTCCACTCATCACTCATGAATAGGCCATTCACCCAACTACCCCCCCCCCCCCAACATGCACACATACACTCTGCAACCATTTTTGCTGCTCGCAACACGGCCAAGCTGCCAGTGCTGACCATCTGGCTGTCATAGGGCAATAATAATGATCACAGTGATGTGCTTGCTAGACAAACCTGCTTCGTGGTCCACCTCCTGTTCACCATTGATCAGAGCACCGGGTCTCTCCACCTCCTCTACTGCTGCAGGCCGGCTCTCCACCACGGGGGCCAGCACAGGCTGCTCCACCACTGGTTCAGGCACAGGCCTGCCACAGGAAACACAACAGTTCAGGTGAACATAACAGGAACTGGACAAACACTCTGGTCAAACACTCCAGAATGATTGCATGAGAAGGCATGGACCACTGCCCACATGTATTTCTCAAGACTGGCCACTGCCCCTCCCCCAACACACACACAAGACATGGCGAAGGAACAACCAAATGACGTAGACGAGGAAAGCTAAAGAACTGTGATTATGTCTGTTCATAACCAATGTGCTGCACAGCCAGCAAGACTGTAATGACAGCAAGTGGCTACACACTTAAAATGTGACGACTGTTTTACAGAGATATACACTTACGTGGGAGGCTTTGGAGGCAAGAATTCCAAAATATGCTGTCGCCTCCTTTCTTCTTTTGCCCGCGCCACTTCTTCAGGATGTTGTCTACGGTACTCCTCCTCTTGCTTCCTCTGTCTGTCTTTGATTTCAAACTGACACAGGGCATGCAAGCATTTTGTCAATGCGTGTAACCTGACAACAACCTGTCTTGTGCTCTGCACAACCATGCACACATTCAGTCAATGTAATGGTCCAAGCATGTTACAATAAAGGTGCACCTCAGATTCAACAACCATTCCACATAGTTGTGACAGAAGAAAAAGTAAAGAACTGAAGAGAAACGGAAAAGTGACAAAGTACAAGTCAGCAAAAGATCACACAAAGAGGGTAACTGCACTCACTGTTGTTGGTTTTTCTAAGGCAGCAAATCTTTCCTCTTGTGTAGCAGCAGCTTTTTCAAAGGCTTCGTGCTTTTTGATGAGGTTTTCTACTGCATCTAATGTGTCCTGAGAAAAGCAAAGCCACAAACAGACCAAACTTTTTACAACCCTTGTAAACCCCATTATACTTAAAGCTACTGCTCTCATAACTGTTGAGTGCACATAAGTTTTCAGCTGTAAAGGTTTCAGGAAACAAATTATAGGACATAACATAAAATCATTAATTATACCTGAAAATAAAATTTAATGGCAGAAACAGTCTGTTATGGACACTTGTGTATGTGTGAGCCAAATGGCTCTTAGGCTACCCACATCTCTCAGGTATGAAGCAGCCCATACCCAACTGTAAACGCTGTCGCTTGGACTAGATATTTTTGTAAACAATGAGGTGCATGAGCTCACATGGGGGGTGGGGACAGAGATCTTGGTGATGGGAGGGGATGGGGGAAGAATTGGAGAGGGGAGGACCACACAACTTACTCCTAAATCCTGGTTCAGCAGATAAGGTTCTTGAGCCACTAACCACGCCTCTGCCACAGCTGCGTCTCTGGCAAACTGGTAAACTTCCAGGACTGAACAAACACACACATAAACACATATGCACATGCACACACACATACAAGAACCATTTGTGTTTATATACGTAAACAAGTATTTTAATGCACCTTCCTGTCCTCTACAATCCACTGGAAGACTTGCAGAAAGTGCACCTTAACCGTTATTTTGCAGGCACATATATTGTTTTCAAATGAGCACTGTTGTTTCCACAGCATGGTACAAACTGTAAGAAAGGCACACTAACTGAATGGTTGTCAGAAAATGTTCAAATAAAAAGGTACAGCTTACTGAGTTGAAGGTGTTCCCAGCGCTCTTTCCAGAGGTCTGTCATATCAAGGCGCTCTAGTGTAAGCTGGATCAACTTCTCTCGTACCTACAAATCATTTACTTTCACTATTTACAATCCAAAAGTAGCACCAGTTCACAAACATGAACCCAAAGATATGCCAGAAAAATTGTAAAAGCAGCACCCTAAATGGACAGATAATTTGTGAGGTGTACTGCAAGCAAAATTGATTAAGCATGGGAACTGCTCAAAGACAAATCGCTAAAAACATATTTCGTTGGATTCTTTTTGAAAAAGAAGTCAAGTCACTAATCAAATGCACTGTCGTGTCATCTGCTTTCACTCTTTTGGACAAATCCATAAAGTTATTACCATATCTAATTTTCATTCCACTGCCAGAAAACTCCATTTTTAATTATTTATGCTCACATTTTTCAAAAAACACAGAAAACGTGATGCACTGCCTACATGCATTGGTTGCAAGAAGACATGGATCAAACTAAGCCTATGCTATCACTGTATCATGATAACAAATAAGACTAAAGGCAAACAAGAGAATTTCTTAATTAAATTTCTCACTTTATATTCTGCTGTGACCATTGTGCTAGCACAGGGATGGGAATTTCCAACTTTTCCCTACCCCAAGGGGACAGTAATTTTTTAAACTTACAAGCCCAGGTTGTTTTTGTTTGGTCTGACATAGGTTTTTTGTCCAACATCTTTTAAGACTACAGAAGAAAGTAAGCATGTGGAACCCCTCAATTACAGCCTTGATGTACTGTCTTATTTGGGAGGGGTCTTAAATTGGAAGTGATGCTCTCTTCAATCCTCTATATGCAAGGGCAGGGTTAGGTAAATAGCAAAGCAGCATGCTACAAATTGTATTTCGCTAAAGATTTAAGTTCCAAAGCTTTGCCACCCCCCCCCCCATACCTTTACAAATGTAAGACATTTTTTCCCCTTGGTAAAATAAGTTGAAAACCTTCAAAATCCAAGAATTCTTAGAAAATTCCCATGCCTGATGAATGCAAGAGTTTGGAAGTACATGTACACACTCTTCTTTGTCCTCAAACGACAAAGATGTACAGGTAATTTCATGAACGTAAACATCCACTCAACACCTTTCAAAATGGCCAACAACCATATTCACAAACAGGGATTTGAACTCCAGCAGACACCTGCATTTTCTTGTACTACGGTCATTTCCTCCCATCTTACCTCTTCTTGCCGATAGTGTTTTCTGTTGAGAAGGTCACGACCCAAGTTGATGCAAATTGCGAAATTCTCCTCCCTAGCATCAATTTCAGCCTTCAGGCTCTGGTGGTTGTTCATCAGCAGTTCCACACCAGATACATCTCTGCAGAACAGCAAGGACACAGAAGACTGCTTCATAACTATACCATGCCGACACGTTTTACGCAATGTTCTTCAGTGCTAATTTTCGTAAGTTTATGGCATGAGCTGTATAAGTATTCATACCTCATGATACACTAAACTGTACAACCTGAACATCCCAGAAATTTTACGGCACTTTTATGTCCAGAACACTAAGCCCTGTTTGACCCTCTAACACAGACTTCAGCTGCAGTAAACGATCAAATCCAGTTTTTTCAGCACACCCACCTGGGCTTCTCCTGTGTGTTCATCTGTCGTATGATGTCCTCCATCCACAAGTGCAGGTCGTGAGCCATCAGCATGAAACGGTAGTAGTCGCTGGCATCAGCCAAGTTGACACGTCTTGTCTCCACCTGGATGTGCAGGTTACGCCAGGCCTCCACCACTTCTGCTTCTCGAGCCTGGATCTCCATGGCCTTGCTCCCAGCATAGCCAGCTTGTAACCGAACCGACTCGGTCTGAATGGCTTCCACCTGTCATGTGCAAATAATCACCATCTCAAAAATTCTCATCCAGATCTGTTCCCAACCCCATCTTTTACAAGCACCCAAAACTTTAAACTCTAAACATACTTGGTTCCAAGCTGATGATTTCGTCAAATGACTTTTGGAGTTGAAGTTTATGACCTATTGTTAAACTTCTGGTAGACCTTCCGCAAGTTTTACTCTGACAGCAACTGTAAGGGCTGTGAGAAGATCTCTAACGACTTAAAGCACTGTCACTCCTTACCTGAGTTCCCAAGGTGATGAGGTCATGTTCGAAATTTGCATGTTTGCGCTGCAGAGCCGCTACGCTCTGGGCATCCCGTCCAAGGTCTTCTGGGATGTAGTTTTGTTTCTCCTACACACAGGATGTAGTAAAATGATTTTAATATATGTGGCAGTGCAAATGCCAGTATCCCAAAGACAATACTCATGAAATTGAAAAGAAATACCAGTACTGTAAAATGCTCTGTGACAGACATCTAGAGCAATATTCGATACCAACAGCTTTTTACTGAACCTTCATCAACAACTGAAAGCATTTCCAACTACTGAACAGTTCATCATGCACATAGTTAACTTCTGGATATGTATTTTAAAGACAAAGATATAACAAAGTTAGTTTACTTTTATTCTTCTACTGCGTACTGACGAGGACCAAGATGCACTCACATAAATCCGTTCGAGAGTGTCTTTGCACTCGTAGAAGAACTTGTGCAGCTCCCAAGAGGCCTGCAGGAGCTGGGTGCGGGTATCAATCAGCTCCAGCAGGTCTGCCCAGGCTTCATTCACGTTGTCCTTCCATTCTGCTATGGTGGCAGAATCCGAGTGGTCCAAAGCAATCAGGTGGTCGCAGATCTCATTGGCTGAGGCCACACGCTCCTGACCAATGCTTTCTGTTTCCCGTGCAAAATCCCTGAACTGTTCTTTCAACATCTGTCAGAAGAGAAGGCTTGTTTCCAACAAAAGTATTGCTACCAGATGACTCAACAGATTTTAAAAATTATCAAAATATACAAATTTCTTGTTCTAAATTTGTGTTTCTTTAGCAATAGTTACCATAACCCAAAGTGCTATACTCTCAATTAGCGATCCCTAAACGCACCTTCCAAAAAAATATACCCACCAAGGCAACCCCAGCAAAAGCACATGGGGCTGCAAGGGACGGTGACCTAGAATGCACCGCAATGCTTGGTTGGACCAGCGAGTCAGACACCTTGCCGTGGGTGTGTGTGTGCGCGTGCCAGAGCAAGCCCACCCCCATTGGCACGAGACCATAGGGACTTCCGACCAGAACTGGTGGCCGTCCCTTCTTAGCGGGTCCCGCAAGAGTAGCCGCCGCGCTACTCTTACCACCTTGACGGGTGGGAAACCGCAGGTGAAGCTGACGGCATGGAGTGCTGAACACCATCAGGGCCAACCATGGGAACCAGTCTCAAGGACCGCGACGAGGAAGCAGAAAGCCTGGAAGTCGGTGACACAGATGCCAACAATGCTGGACTGAAGAGACTAGGAAGTGGAACGGGCAGTGAGACTATGGCGGAAGTGACCAAAGCAGAAGGCGAACGGTGACGACTGCCAGACTGACGCTTGTCTGAGTGATCCCGGCGGGAGTGACCAGGGGGAGGAATGCGAGCACCGAGTAACGGACCCGTCAAATAGCAACAAAGCAAAGACGAAAGAGCACCACGCCAAGTCAAAAATTTTGAACACAGCGCTTGAGTAACTCAGGGTGACCTAGTCAGTGAACTGTGCGCACGGGTGGCGCTTGGTGTGCGCATGTGCAGAGGGGCCTTACCAGGGTTGCCTTGGTGGGTATATTTTTTTGGAAGGTGCATTTAGAGGTTGCTAACTGAGAATACAGCACTTTAGGTCATGGTACAGTATTGTGACAAGAAAAACTGCTTTAAAGCTAAAGCCTGAAGGTCACAAGAAACATACTCTGCTACATTGTACCCTGCTGGAACAGAAGATAATTTAAGCATCATATAATGAAAAGTAGTCCTCATGATAAACCAAGAATCGTGGAACTCACTGTGACATGTTCATAGTCTTGACCAGGCTCGTTTGAGCCTGCAACCACCGACTTTTCGGCGATCCACTGGAGAAGGTCGTCAATCTCGCGATGCAAGGTGTAAAGCTTGAAGACTTCCTCCAGCTTGCCACGCCGTTCCCCAGCCAAATCCTTCAGCCCTGCATAAAGCTTGTCCACCTGTGACTGCCGAACTGCGATCTGATCACTGCACTCAGAAACAAAAGTTTCGAATTAGTGGTCATTCAGTCTGTGCATACTAACCATGGCTACACTGACTGTGAAGCCCTAGTAATATCATGAAGTGCTGCATGTCTCATCACACTCGCCAGGGATAAACTGAGATTCCAATGAGATTTCTGCCTCACCTTTCTGGATGGTTCTCCTCTATTAGTCTGCGGCTACGTTCACCCAGTTGCCGCACGACCTCAGCATAGTCTTCCACGTTGTTTTCTAGGGTCTGGTGTTTCTTCATCATGTTCTGAGCTCCCAGTTCATCTTTGGCCCGGTCCTCTGCCATCATGTACAGTTCCTGCTCGCTCATCCACGCCTCAGCCTCAGAGGCATCGAAATAGTACTGCAGCACACAGTCACTGATTACAAATCCTGCCTAAAGTTAGACCCGGCAATGCATATTATATAACCATAAATATTTGCATATGAAAGAAAAATGTCTGATTTTTACAGAAAGTTAAAGATGATACATAATACCTCACTCTATTACTATTGCCTCTCCTATTTCACATGCCATGCAACTGAATGAAAGAGAGAAATGGTGATGGGGAGAAGAAAAGGAGGGAGGACTTACTTGTTGTGCTACTTCCGAAAGTTTGAGTCGTTGGTTGCGAGCCTCCACAGCATCCTTGAGCTCCTGCCACCGTTGCAGTAGATCTTCGATAAGAGCACGAAACTCCTCCGACTGTGGGTGTCCTTCATCAATCAGGTCCTGACCGACTTGAACAACGGACATGATGCGTGGTTCATGGTTCTCAATCTCTACTTGAAGCGACTGCCATTTCAAACAGAGGTGGGGGTTGCAGGTGGCAAAATACCCAATTAAAGAAGTAGAATATCTAACAATTAGTGATGTAAACATATGATCTACTACAGCAACAACAGTACAACACTGCAAAACTATATAACCCCTGGTGAACAACCAGACCAAAACAAAAAAACAAAAAAACTGGAAGAAACAGACAAAAGCTACATAAAACTGCCATCATCTTGTTCCACTTAAAGTTTCAGCTTTTTCCATTCAAACAGGTCTGTACATGCACACCAATACAAGGACATGCTGTTCATGCCCTCAGCTCCAGTTGTATACTCGTAGTTGCACTGTAATAAGTTTATATAAATCAGAACAGAGGAATGAGACAGCATATATATATATATAAAATGTGGGAATACTTTGACTCTGGAACAAACATCATGATGGAACATGAGTCACAATGGCACACTTCTGAATATCAGAAAGAAAGCAACCCCAACTAGGCCAGCCAACACTGACAGAGAGCACCTAGTTGACCACAAAGAGAAAACTGCAGTCTTCCCACAGAAAACTTTGTCAGCCCCGGGCCCCAGTCACTCACATGGTTCTTCTTAATAAGGAGCTGGACACTCAGGAGGCTGTTGCCGTAGTTTGTGGCGGTTGCCCGGGGCATCATCTCTGCAATCCAGAGTTTCTCATCCTCCACATCACGCATGAACTGGTGGATACGCTTGACTTTGTCCAGAGCTGCCCGCCGCAGCATCAGCGGTGCCTGGATCTTGGAAAACCTGTTTAAGAGTACAGCTTTATCAAACATTTGAAGAGTATAGCTTTATCAAACCCTCTCTGACTGCTACATCAAATAGTACTAGTGTCAAGTTATTTTCCTGTGTCAAAACTCAGAGGAACATCAAATTCCGTCTAAATGCTATGCCAGTTTCTGTAGAAATATGTGACAAGTGTCACCATACCAAAAGTACACAAAGTCACTCAAGACTTTACTGGGACAGGGTTTCGTCTTGCTAGTTACTATAATGCACATATCCCCACCTCTTTTCAAAATTATTTTGCCTTTGTCATCCAATCTCAAATCATTACTGACTCATGGCCCCAATGTTTACCAAACCTTTCTCCGATATGTGATAGAGCTGGACTGGCATGTTTTGTGCTAAAT
>SMGT01016276.1:690516-705520 GCA_004794575.1 Lanistes nyassanus
ACTTCTGTAAAGGCCATCTCACTGCCACTTGGCCTCACATTGATACACCACAAAAATGCACTTTGTCAGCAGCTCACAAATGCATGTCCAGAGCTGCCAACCCCGTTCAGTAGTCCTCAGTAAGATTGTGAAAATTTGTCAGCAAGATTACAATTTTGTCAGTAAGATTTTGAAAATTTGTCAGTAAGATTAAAATTTTGTCAGTAAGATTTTTTTCCAAAACACAGCAGGCAATGTTTCACCAGTATTTTTTGACCTACTTTATATACACACTGTACACTGCTGTAAAAGGGACTACTACAGGGACATCTTGGTTGCAGACTTGCAGGTCCGCAACAAGTCGTACAAACAAAGTTTGCAACAGGGTCTCTGCCTGAATGACTGATAGCTCGGCCAAAGATTCTGGCTTGCTAATGGAAAAAAAAATTCGTCAGTTTGAAAGAATTGTTAAGTGCCAAATTTTTCTCAACGTGGCGAGCAGAACTACAATGCCTGCTAACATCATCCAGACCATGCGAAATTTTAAAATCAACTTCACATGAAACACATCGTGCATATGCGTTCGACACTTTGGAAGCAACGATGCATGGGAATTCCTTGGAGTATCCTAGAAAAAAACTTCTGGTAATATGTTTTTGCTTTTTTTTTAAAAACCACCTTTTGGCTCCACGCTTTTTCGTTTGGAAATCGAACTGACGCGCGTTGCCGAAGGGCGAGACCCTTACAAGATTTCGCCTGCGAGATCTCTAGCGAGCGTCTGTAGGAAACATCCAAGAGTCTCAGGCTTTTCAAGCCAACATGCGGTCATACGAAACCCGGAGCAGCCACGAAACGTCATTGTTTTAGTCTAAATAAAAGGGTTTAAATGTATATTTAACATCAGTATGCACTTTCTGAATTATCTGATGCATAAAATGCCAACAATCGACACTTGAGTACGTACAGTCACTACTGTTATCGTCTGCCGTATATATGAAATACCGAACAGCCACGAATAGCCACAAAAAGTCATGGTTTTAGGTCTAAATGAAAAGTTTTAAAGGTATACCAAGCATCAGAATGCACTTTCTGAATTATTTGATGCATAAAATGCCATAAATCAACATTTGAGTACGTGCGTTTTGTGTCACTACTGTTAAGTGTTATCGTCTGCCGTGTATACGAAACCGAACAGCCACGAAAACTCGGTTTTGTGTCAATACTCATTTACTGTTATCGTCTGCTCGTTTGCCGTGTATACGAAATATCGAACAGCCACGAAAAGTCATGGTTATAGGTCTAAATAGGTTTTGTCAGCTATCTTTTTATTGTCGGCGAAGTTGCCCTAAAGGCTCCTCGCGAGGCTGTTTTCGTCAGCCATTGTTGAATTTGAAGAAATGCGCTTTCCCTGAAAGTCAATCGCGGCTTCTGATTGGGTCTAGGAAAAGAGACAAGCTGGATTGGCTAATCAAATCTCGCGATACATCCCTAGTAGAAGTAGGGAAGGTGGAGTTGCCAGTCACTCAGTCAGGGGCGCGTTCAGTTAGTCTAGATAAACAGCTGTCCTGTACTGCTTTTCGCTACGTTCGACAACCGTAATTTCCGAGATTTCTTTCGCCGGGAAAAAATCGATCTGACCGTAAGACCGTAAGAATTCATCTTGACCGTAAAAAATTATGGCGAAACCGTAAGGGTTGGCAGCTCTGCATGTCACATTATGGTTGCATGATGCCAGGACAGTGAAAGCGACCGTAAGACCGTAAGAATTCATCTTGACCGTAAAAAATTACGGCGAAACCGTAAGGGTTGGCAGCTCTGCATGTCACATTATGGTTGCATGATGCCAGGACAGTGAAAGCGACCGTAAGACCGTAAGAATTCATCTTGACCGTAAAACATTACGGCGAAACCGTAAGGGTTGGCAGCTCTGCATGTCACATTATGGTTGCATGATGCCAGGACAGTGAAAGCGACTTTACCTGTCGGACCCTGTCAAGTCGATCCTTGTTTGCAGCTATCTCGGACTCAAAAGCTTGGTGCCTCAAGTATTTACTGTGCAAGTTCTTGGCATCGCGGTATGTTTCATCCTGTGCAGCAGCCATCTTGTCTGCAAGCCAGTCTCGCAACTGCAACATTGCACGAGACAAAAATGACACAGGTGCAAGACATTTAGTTAGGCTAAGATATTAGCCATTTTATCATTTCATGTGGAATTAGAAGCGAAGGCATTCCTATGACAGAGGATGGAAGAGGGAATCCCTTAACAACCAACTCTGTAAACAGAAGCTACAAGCAGAAGAAAGAGTGTGCCAGGAATCCACAATGCTCTGTATCAAAAACAAGCATGCATTTCTGCTATTCTACAGGCTGCCCAAATTAGCTAAGGACCATAGTTACTTGTTTCTAGTGAATATGTTACATCGTATTGAATTTTACACCATACTGGATCTCACACAATTCCTTTAAATTCTGCAGTGTACCAAACAGCCAAATAGAAAATAGCCCAAAAGCATGTTTTTGACTGAAACCATCTTTACACAGAACAGTGTGAGAAGTTACCTCATCACATTCTTGCAGGAACTGTTGTAATGTCAGCTGATCCTTTAGCCTGTCCAGCTGTTCTTCAGCTCTCTGTCGGTTGGCATTACGTCTACATATACAAATTAAGATAATATTAAACATCAGGTGCTACATGAGA
The DNA here is from genome assembly GCA_004794575.1 of Lanistes nyassanus. Classification (NCBI taxonomy): domain Eukaryota; kingdom Metazoa; phylum Mollusca; class Gastropoda; order Architaenioglossa; family Ampullariidae; genus Lanistes; species Lanistes nyassanus. The sequence goes on from SMGT01016276.1 coordinate 693,194, forward strand.
GATTATTAATCAATGCCTTGAATATTAACTCTTTGAACTCACATCGAACAGTGAGTTTCGACGGTCTGAAATACTGTTGACGACACTTCGAAACGTATGTCATGAAGCTTTCAAAACTTCCTGCAGATGCACTTGACAGTGTAAGGGAACTAAACCTGTTATCATTAGAAAGCTCTAGCATCAGTTCTATCCCCTGCACTGTTTAAATTATTTTTAAAAAAATTTAGATTCAGCTTGCTGATAGCTTTCGCACAGTACCTGTTTACCAGGACATTTAGGTGACTCACAAAAAATGGCTGTGGATGGAAAAGAAAATTTCAAATTAAATCAAGTTTGGTAGAAAAAGATACTTTACATATAACTCAGGCCGAAAATTCGGAGAATTTACTACATCTTGGATTTTATTTATGGTCAGAAAGTGATAATAATATACAGTTCAGAGACGTAGAAAGTGGACAAGAAGTAACTCGGAATTTATGAGAAATTTTTTTTATTTTGTGCATACAGTAACAACAATCGACACCAAGCGGTAAGTAATATTTAAACTTGTCCAATAATTCTTGAAGAATTTTAAAGTCCAGGAATTGATCTTTCCACATAAATAAAGTATATTTCTGAAAGTAAAAAATTAGATTCATACAACTTAGATCTGTACATGACGTCGACGACACAGATCTTGGCATGTTTCAAAAATATATTGCATATAAAGACACCTGCAGTAATATTCTTTATTTGGAAAGATCAATTCTTGGACTTTAAAATCCAAGATTTAGAATTTTCTCTGAACTTCACAGCCTTAATTATATTTACAGTATCTGTTTCTATGAACCTTGATTTGATTTGAAATTTTCTCTTCCATCCAGCAGCCATTTCTTGTGAGTTACATAACTGTCCTGGTAAGCAGGTGTCAGCGAAAACTACCAGCAAGCCACATCTAAATTTTAAAAACTCATTTAAACAGTGCAGAGCAAACAACCGGTAACAGATCTTTAAGGGTATTAGGACCATCTCAACTGATGTGTCGACACATGTGCAAAAAGTTAAGCGACGCATCTTTGTGCTGTAGGGTGCCAGCAATATTAAGCAATGACTTTCGGGAATTTTGGTTCTGCCCAGTGACTAGTTAAAATAATGAAACTACATATACAAGGTGTAGCCCACCATTCCCAATAATGGTATGGGTTTCTTCGACCATGAATCGAAGTTGGTTTGGAGAAACATACAGGTGTTTGATTTGAAAATAATCACACAAAATTATGTAAGGCGCAGTTCTGTAGATATCGGATTTCAGTTACTTCATTCCAGATGGATTTTAATTTTGACCGGAAGGCAAAGATTAAGATAATAAAGCTTTTATTCAGCATTTTGTTTATTTGTAAAAATCAGGTTGTTTTATGTTTGTAGCGCTTACAGTAATTTCATGACAATTTTTTTGAAGATGCAACCCAATACTTCACAGTCAAATAGGCAAGGAATAATTCAATCTGCATTATATTAAAATATTTGGGATGATCCTCACCCTACCTGTTACAGAAACTCAGAAACAAATATACCTTAAATATACCTTAAAATGCTCTCTGTGATTGGCCCTCTAGACATACAGACTTGAACAATGTCTCACCTCTCATTAATGTTTTCAGCCTTCTTATGAATTTTGTCTGCAGCATAATGGTTCTCATCCATAAGCTTGTTGGCAAACTGCAGAACAGCATTGATCTTCTCATCGTTGGCATCCATGGTAGTGATGAAGGCCTCGTGTCGTTTGATGGCATTTTCAGCTGCTTGAACTGAGTTCTGCATTCCACCAAGAGGAAAAAAAGGCACATGAAAATAACTTTTAGACTCAAAACAAACAATAAATTAATGTCGTTCTTTTTTATGTACCCTAGGACAAAGAAAAAGTATTGCAGTGTGAACATGTCATAAAATGTTATATAGGTCATGATACATATATAGTGCCAGTTAATTTACAAGATTTTTACAATTAAAATCTTTTAAGATTTTACTTTGATTGCTAAGGCCATGTTAAATTTCAACACTATTCCAAATACATTTCCGTGTTACGCTACTATGATGTAATAACACCAAAAGCTCTGGCTGTCTAGGAACATAAAACACATCAGGAACTTTCTAAAAATTCTATGCACCAAACATTTACACAATTTTTGTACAAGATTACTGAAAAATAGTGGTTACAAAAGTATGGAAGAATGGGACAAAGCTCTTGATTGCAACTTTGCTGTGGTCCAGTATTTCTGGTGCCTGCACTATTCAGTGGACTACAGAGACTAGAAACCAATCTCTCTTAAGCTTTTTTTTTAAAGGATAGAAATCAGTTCAATCATCTGCTCTAAACTTATTTCAGATGCATGTTGTTGTATTGAAGTAATCTGCTATGGTTACAGAAAATACCAAGATCATCCTCAAGGCCCCCATCTTCCCTATGAAAAGTATAATCAAGATCTGTATGACTGGAGAAAGGATGGGTGTGGAATACACACTGAGGCCGAGACAGAAGGTAACACAGCAAAGGCAATTTTTAAACAGTTCAATGTTTTAAAATAAACACAGATCCACAAAAATGACAAATATACACAACAGCTCATTTTAACAAAATGCAGATACCATGATATCAAGGTTCATGACACCCTGTCCCCTGATATACAGCCTTCGTTAATAAAGCAATGTGGTGGTCTTGCACTTCTGTCCGGTGTGGTCACCTATAATCGCTACATTAGTGGGTTCTAAAACCTACATGATGCCACAATACATAAAGCCTTTCTCACATACAAAATTCCCTTCCACAGAGTAAGCATCCATGAAGCCTTTAAAACTGCTGTAACACCTGGTAAGAGCGTTGTGCCAGTGAGTGTGATTTTGCCTATAAATATTTACAAATATACACAATCACCATACCTTCTCCCATTCACATGCATTGTAATATGTTCTAAGATAGTCTTTACTCCTACATGGTGGGTTAACATGTTAGCAGCTCTGACACATCCTGTGAAAGCCATTTCTGAAGCATGGGGGCACCATTTAAAACATAACATGGATGAAAGCTTCTGCAGAAAAGGCAAAAATCCCAAATACATTATACTGAATTGAGTAAGTACAGGCAACAGCAAGCAATTCAGACACACCGACAAATTGTTGCCTGCTGATAATGTGATTTGGGGTTTGCTTAAACAATAATTTTGATTTAACAGCTTAAGTTGTGCTGAATAATGAATCCCGGCAGCCCTTCTTAATCAGACAAATGTCAAGGATTTTTTAAACTGATATGTCCAGACAATTCTGCAGAACAGTAATAGCAGCCCCCCCCCCTCACCCCACCAAAAAAAAACTGTATAAAGATTTTTTTAAGAAACTGATTTATCCTACAGAACATTTACTAAACAGTCACAGAAGCCTGAAAAAGAACTGCCAATTTAAAAAAATATATATGTCCAGGTAATTCTACAGAAGAGTCAGAGCAGTCCTAAAAGAATCTGCACCAGACATGCCAAGAATTCTCCAAATTCCTGCAGACATCAAAAAACTTCTGACAGTTTGTACAGGATGGCGACAATCCTGTACACACCTCCATCATGTTTCACAGAATCTAGCACTGACCAAAATCTCGTGCCTGATCTGCTGCATAGATCTAAACACAAATAACCAATGTCTAGGCCCTGAAGGTCACAAAACATTTGCTGCAAGCACACCCAGTCCCATGGACTCTGCTGTGCTCCTGAGTTCAGGGAAAACACCACACACACTGACACAGGCCCCAAAGTTTTCATGTAACTACTGAAAGTAAGACAAAGAACTGTTCAATCTAGTTTTGCTTTTCCACAAGACTGAAACAGATGTCTGCAAGTTACTGGTAGTGTTACCTGGTTGCTATATGTGTCTATTCACTTCAACCTCACAAGGCCTTTTTTTTTAGACTTTACTCTTCAGGGACTGATTGCAATTCCCAGCCAACCAGCAACTGACACAAAGTCAGAGATTTCTGGTGGTCAACAAAGAGAAACAGATTGGTTGGTTTTTCTTTTGACAAGCAAACTCAAGGAGGAGGGGGGGGGGGCTTTCTTTTATATATAATATGTATGGATGCTGTTGGGGAAAAATGCTGTAATGGGTACAAATATGTGCTTAGTCTGAAAAATTCAATGAAAAAAATTGAATTGAGGGATGTATTTTACTCCATTTAATGCAGTTGATTATCTGAATGAAATTTTTCAGGTATACTGTACAAATGTCTAGGGCTGACTCAAATGTATTACACATTTCATGACAGTATGTATAATTGACAAAACAGATGAAATGGCCTCACAACCGACATACATGAAAGATAAGGCATACCAGTGGAAGGCACTGAATGTCATATGCACGTACATTACAGCTCATTTTAGTTCACAGAGTCCATTTTCAGCATACAAATACTTGTACTAAACCCAACAAGAAGGAATGCTTAGAGAATTATGTGTAGGCAGCAGAAACTAATGAAACAACATACAAACCAAAAATATGTACACGTATGTAGTCTGTGTGCAGTCACTCTCTGACAAACAGATACCAACAAAGGAAATTCTGTATCTTTGCACAAATTATTTTTTTAAAAATCCTCTGCGGCAAAATCATTCTCTTAGAATATAAATATATGCCCTCCTCCTCATCATGGAGTGGATGCACACATTTTCGATGAGGATGTTATTGTTAGGTAACACTGTGGAACATACATCTATGGAACAAAACCCACAAAGCAAGCAAGCACATCAGCATAAACAGCTTCAGGTTGGTGGGGAGTGAAGTAAGTTTGTAGGTTCAGGACACGCTGGCTATCAATTCATGCAATGCTTAAAACACTTTCAGGGCCAGCCTGCCTGCAGCTAATTAAATGGCATGCACTTGGTATAAGAAACCAAAAAGTCAGGATAAGGTGCTGCTCATGGATGCTAAAAAGAGATTACTGAAAGATATCTTCGGTTACCTGCTTATCAAGCACTCCAACGGTACTCTGCATGATCAAATATTATAAACCCATTAACCATTCTCACTCAGAACACGGCAGATCACAGAGCAAAGCAAGATGACAAGAAGTGCTGTGGTACTGCATGACCTTAGCATACTGAATGGCTGCTATCAAATTATCACTTGCCACCGTTTTTTTAAAAAAGCAAATTAAAAATTTGCCAACAATCTTCTACGCAATTTACAATGCTGAAAACAACCCTCCCATTCCCAACCCCCTACCCTTACACTTGCTGAGGGATGTTTGTACTCTGGTCATTTTCTCAAACTGTGTTACAAAGTGCAGATTGCTGCATATAATATTATTGGAAGATTTCTAGCATACTTGATTCTAGTTTCAAAAATAAGATTTTGTTGTGTTGCAAATAATGTTTGCATATTTATAATGGCCAAGTTTTTATCTACTTTTTAGCAGCAGAATGTTGCCGAAAAATGGGACATCATGATCCTGGCAAGTTTACATATCAAAGAAGAAGAGTTTTTAAATGGATAGGACATTTTTATCTACAGGAACAGTTCAGAAGCCAAATTTAAAGATTTCATCTTAAAAGAACAGATTTAAAACCTTTTAACATAAATGAATATGGGTTTTTGTCGGATACATTTATTTCCACTATGGCAGTCTGAAAAGGGAAAGCTCCTTAAAAAAAAAACATCAATTTTTAAAGGAAGAATACTCAGATTACATTCATGATATGATAACCCATGTTAACTTCATTTCAAAGTATGACAAACACTAAACAACTCATCTCATGGCAGAATAAACTCAGAAGTTCCGTATTCCTACATAGAGGGATTAGGAGAGCCTCCTACGTGTAAAAACTGGTATAGAAGTACTCTTGTACAAATTAAAGTTTGTTAACATTTCTACGTAACTTCCTGTGCAAGGCTAAATCTGAAGCCATCAGACCCATCTGCCTTCATACACATCACATATTTTATTGCTTTGATGCCGTTTCAGATCTAAGCTCAAACCATACATGCCACTAACTTTTTGGCTGCCAGCAATTTGTGCAAACTCTCACAAAGTAAGAACGCCTGATTAGCATCTTGTGTACTTAAAACATTTCAGATCTCTGATCTTTGCAGACCTAATTTAAAGAGCTGGGATAAAAAAATGGCATGTGATTTTTAATGTACTGATACAATAAGGTTATTAGCTCAACACTTTTTTAAACTGACAACTCATTCTTACATACAAATCATTAAGACTTATTTTTCTTAAGTACATGTAGAAACCGACAAAATACCTATACCAAGTCCTACTCTAGTTGCTGTTTGGAAATTTCACATCACGAACATGAACTCAGCCTGAATGTTAAAAACTCCTCTCCCACCAGTCCATTACCTTCACTGAAATGTTGATCCCTTAATAAAATCCTCTAGGTCTGCAAAATTCTCGTTTAAACAACTGAGATCAACTGGGTATTTATCAAATCACGAATGAGAATGGTAACACTTGTTGAGCAGTCTAAGTAAACTTGGTGCAACTGCCACCAACAGTTCTCGGCTCATGTAATATGCAGGTGCACAGCACCCAAGCTCTGCTGACCACATTCTCTGCTGATCAGCCAAAACTGTCTTTTGCCAAAATTGCCTAAATGGTATGATGTTTAGTTTTAAGGAATGGAGTTTAAATGCAAGGGAATAAAATGCACAAACTTTAACAGCAGTCAGTAGAATGCAGTGGGACATACTTGCGTTTGGCAGCCACATGCTCATTAGGTCACACAATCACGTTCACCAAAGCATGATCACCACACAGTGAAATTAGTGTAATCAGCTGGTAATTCCACCATTTGTTAGCAATATGGACAGTACGTGATTGATGAGATTCAAGGTTTCAGTTATACTTTTGAACACAGACACAAATGTTTCTCAGAACTTTCCAGGGATGACAAACATAAATAACAGGAAAAAATTCTTCAGGTTACACTGTACGTGATTTTTTAATAATATGTAAGTTAGTGCAAACTTACAGCGACAGGCAATAAATAAATCCTGCAGTTCTGGTACAATGAATGTCATGTGACTGATGGTAATGAATGATGCCTGCATGAACAATCAAGGGAAGGCTAACGGCTCATAAAATAAACAAAACAGGTTGATATTTATTCACTTCAAGTCAGCAACAAATGCTGTCTCATGGCGTAGGAAGGAGGGGGTAGGATGGTGAGTAAGGACTTTGTGTTTAGGGGAGGAAAGAGGAGGATACAAATCCCAAAAGCCGGCCATGTAAGCATGTGGCACATGCACAGGATGTATGTGGGATCTGAACTTGTGATCTCTGTATCTGTGACAAGTACATTACTATCATGCTACAGGCCACCCCAAAATACACAAAGGAGACAACTTTTGTGCAAGGTGTGGGGACAGGGAAATCATATAGACAAGACAATCTGGTTTCTCATCCAAGACAAAGTCAGCCCAAAACCACTGGCCATACTTACAGGCACATCCTCTTTCGACAAGAAGTTCTCCTGCTGGTTCAGCAAAACATCTCCCTGCTTGGCATCTCGCAAGAACATCTGGAAGCAGGAACGTTAACTCAATCATACCTCATGCATCCCCCTATGGACGCACACTTTTAAGCCTTAAAAAAAAACTTAACAAAATAACCAAAAGTGATAGAAACATAATTTAAACCGGTCAAAGCATCAAGAAAGAAAGCAAGCTAATGTCATCATCTTGTTTCGTGATTCTTATTTTTTTAATTTGTAAATCCTCTGCTGCCAACACAAATGAAGTTGAAGTGAACAGGATGCAGGGTCAGCAAAAATACGTGCTCTTCGCACAAGCCATTTGAAGCAGTGAACCTATTTGAATGCACAGAGATGATCCAGAAATGACTAAGGACAACTGAAAACTGTTTTCAGTTGTTTGTAAACAAATTATAGAATTTTCTTGAGTAAAAGGGTATGTGCCTTGCCGCCATTTTTCACTTGCATAGAATTGGGATCAGAAAATGTGCATAAACATTGGTCACACAAAATAAGATAAATAACCCATAGAAACATTTGGCTTTCAAATGCAAGAGTTCTTTCCCTTAGACAAGTCTTTCTCTGCCCATTTAATTACAATGTCTGAAATTTGGATATGCATCATAGACCACTGCACATGCTATGGATGAAATTTCAGCCATGCCAAGTTCCTTAACACCAACTGCCACTTCCTTTCCACACCCCAAAATTAATGGCATTTATTTTTCCAAGATGATTAACTCTTTGGCCCCTATACCGCCGGTTAACCGGCGGCGGCGTAAATGAGCCTAGAGGACGCGGTGTCGACAAACTTACGACGAATTCAAAACTTTGCAGCGACGCATTTAACGGTGTAAGGGAGGTAAACCTTATATTATTGTGAAGCTCTATCGTCGGTTGTTTCCCCTGCACTGTCTAAATGAGTTTCGGAAACAGTTTCGGCTTGCCAAACGAGGTTTAGTGTAGTGACCCTTCAGGTCTACTTCCGTCGTTCACACTGGATCTACGGGTTTAATTTGTTGTGTGTTGTTTTGTGTGCAAAAAGTGACTGTATTTGGGACCAAATAGTAAGTAGTATTTAATATTTTCAACTAAAAAGTATTGTTTCCATTGTGTTGCCGAAGAATAGATCTTTCTAAATATGTAAAATATATTGCTGTGAGTGTGGTAGTTTTTAAGCGGTAATTTTTTTTAAACGTTAAATCTATGCGGCATCTATGCGGCCTCTGGGGTTGCTAGCCCTGCGGGTCCCTACGGGGCCAAAGAGTTAAATGAATGAGGAGGCAGGCCATCACTACCAGATTATACTGTCTGCATTTGCTTCCCTTATTAGTATTTTGAACATATTCTACATTTAGCATATGGCTCAAGTACAGATGCAAGTCTGCAAAACACCTTTCGCTGGAGTTCAAAACTTGACAGCACTTTTTCCCCACATCATTTTAAAAGCTGTATTGTCAAAGTTGTGCTGGAACTTTTACATTTTCATGATGGTGTCCATGGGAACAGTTCTGTACTAAAGATGGGATATTTAAAAAAAATCTTGCCTGCAAGCTGAGACTCTGTGACAACAGCTGCTGGCGGTTCTCCCACATCTGAAGAAGCTCATGCCAGCCATCATCCAGTGCTTGTAGACGCTGCAGTGCAAGAACACTTTTGAGCAAATCACACAAAGCATTCACAATCTACTGAAGACTGAATGCATGACAACTATACCATCAATCTTCAAGAATTTTAAATATTCTTCTATTTTTGATGCCATTTAATTTTTGGTCTGATAAAAAATCTGAAGTGCACATTCCAAAAAAATTTTATCTAACATTTTTCCAGACAGGACCACATCCATCATTTGTCTAACCTGTCTGAGGAACATGTACTGCGGGTCATCCTGCCCCTCGGTGACCTTGTCTCCGAATTCTTTGATCTTGGCATACTCCGGAGCATAAGTATCAATTTCATCTCTCAGCTGCTGGTGCTGGTTCAGCAGTTTTTCAGCATCAGTCAGGCTGTTAGGAATGTCCTCGGATGCCACAGTGGTCTGGGTGCGGGACAGCCACTGCTGGAAGTGGTCCAAGCTGCCCAGGAAACGCTGAAGTTCTCCAGCCTCACCCAGTTTCTCATCACGTTCTTTCAGCTGGAAACATTGTAAAGGAAATGGCTAACACCTAGTGTAAGACCAAGCTCTGCCATGCAGACCTAACAAAGTGTAAAATCCCTCCTCTATGACCAGAAAAGCCAAGAGCAGACAAGAGACAAGAGAAAGGGACGGCTGAGGGGGAAGTGCGAGTGTGTTTACCATGTCCTTGAGATCCATCCAGACATTGTTGATCTCAGCGATCTTCTCACGGATAGCTTGTGCCTCCTCTGGTTTCTGCTCCTCCAGTCGCTCAGCCTCGTTTTGCAAAGACTCCAGCTGCAAGTCATAAAAACCATTTTAACTCTTTCTACTCAAATGAAACGCCAGTCGTGATGGTCTGAATAAGCTTCACTGTAGCAACGGTTCCAAAAAAATCCTGCAGACGCACTTAACAGCTTAAGGGAACTCATCCTGGCATCATTGGATACCTCTATCATCAGCTGGATCTCCTGCACTGTTTAAATTAGTTTTTAAAATTAAGAGTGGGCTTGCCGAGTTAAGGAACTCACAAGAAATGGCTGGAGGTGGAAGAGAAAATTTTAAATCAAGTTTAGTAGAAACAGATACTGTAAACATAATTTAGGCTGAAAGTTTAGAGAAAATACTAAATCTCGGATTTTATTCAAGGTCAGAAGGTGATAAAAATAGGACCAGGGGGAAGGGGCATGGGGAAAAAGAGAACAAGTACAATAAAATAAAAGTAGGATGTGGGAAAGCTGAAAAATCTTCCAACACAGATTTGGAAGAATAACCAACCTTAGCTTCGATGGCTGCCAAGTCACGCTCCATGGTGCTAAGACGTCGCTGCAATGTCATGACACCAGCAAGGTCATTACCAAGCTCATCTGTCGACTCTATCAGCTTAGCTTTCTCGTGAATCCAGCCCTGTCATGCAGAAAAAGTTCCCATGCTGTCAACAATTTTTTCTGAAGCATGGTTAACTCAAGTACAGTGAGCTCCACTTGCACATTGATAACATAAGCATAATTCACTACTCCAGCTATGTATCTGGCTGCACTTCAATCTGACACTAGGCTTAGAATACAGGCAAGCCTTAGAAACAAGAATGTGAAATTTTATTCCAAATGACCTGCATTATTCCAAACTGACAAATGAAGGCACATAACAAATTAACCAGCTTTCGGAAACGTACAAGATCCTCAGCGCCAACACCTGGAAACTGTGTAAGGGTGTACTTACAATTGTCTCGTTGCATTCAATGTTGAAGTTCTGGAAACCATGGGCAACAGTGATCTCATCACGCTTCTGGTCAACCATTTCCCTCAGGTTGTTCCATCTGAAAGCAGGTAAGTATGGGATTATTATCACTGACAAGTGGGCAGGGAGAGGACGGAAGAGACTAACAATTCCTTCTAACTAGCGTATTACATTTTGATGAAATTAACAAAACAAATGTAAAACGCTTACGTGGAGTTGAGTTGGTTCTGGCGCTGAACCACCTCAGCAGCATTAGGGTGCTCAACTTGCAGCAACTGGCGTGCCAGCTGGTTCACCACGGCAACTTTAGAAGCAGTGGCGTTCATTTCATGGTCAAAACTGTCAAAGCGGTGTTTCATGATGGCCAGCTCCTCTACATCATCTGTCACCACAATAGTGGTCAGGAACTTTTCCTGTTGACACAACAATGTACATGTCAAACAGGATGCGACGAGGTAAGCTTTTTGCTCGCTGTTTTTAAAATAACTGTAACACTCCTCATTCACATTTTAGAAGCACAAGCTTCTAAACATCCTTCTCTTCTTTGAATGTCAAGGTTACATGAATTTGATCTGCACACCTTCTCATCTATCCAGGTCTCCACACCATCAGATTCGTTGAAGAGCTTGTAGAGGGACAAGGCATCAATAAGCCGTTGCTTACGCAACTTTGCAAGGTCTAGCAAGTCCTGGTACCTCTTGTCAATACTGGACAGCCTGCCTTGGACATCTGCAGACTCCCGGTCCTGGGAAATAAACCACATCTTTCTCAATCCCATCTTTAGCAGCTTGCAACATGCTTTAACTTTTAACACTTTGGGCTGAAGTTTTCAGAAGATGTTTCAGAGTTAAACAACAAGCAAAAGGTAACTGCATAAAAACTACACCTGAAAAATGCAGATGCCTCACCTGATCACCAAGACTAGCAGCCTGTTCATGGAGACCTTCTATCACAGTCTGGTAGTTCTTGAGTTCTTCCGTCACCTCCTGTAAGCAAAACGAGCCATCTTACAGTTAAAAGCATGCACTTCCATGCATCTCCAAAGAGACAACTGCCATGTCAACAAAGATTTATTATTTTGGTGGTCTAATGCCTCACCTCTGCATAATTTCGGTTCGTAAACTTACTTTTTCACATCGTTATTCCCAAAACTACAACTGTGAAGCCCAAAGTCTTGCCTTATGCTTTTTGAGAAGGGATTGTACTCCTGCCTCATCCTTGCCAACATCTTTGCTGGAAACAATGCGTAGTGTATCCACAAGCCAGGCATCAATATCATCAGCATCTGCAAAGAACTAAAAACAGGAGAAAAAAATCTGTAAAATGTGTTCCTGAAAATGTGGTGGGTTTGTATCAAGCAAATGTGCAAGAAATTGCCAGCCTGTTTTCCTTAAGTTGTATTATGTTTAAGCAGAATGAGGTCTCTCACTAAAGGCTCATATTAACACAGAAATATTACACATCACCCCCCCC
>SMGT01016276.1:705533-761662 GCA_004794575.1 Lanistes nyassanus
CCCCCCCCCCCCCCAAAAAAAAACCCCTGGGAGTTAAATGGACAGAATTTGCAGATGCCTGTGATCGGCAGCCATGAGACTTAACACACCTGGTAGAAGTCAACAGCTTCATTCAGACGTCTCTTGCGGTAGGTTGCCAAATCAATCAGGCTCTCCCACTGTTGGTTGATCTCATCAATGCGTTCTTGAATCTTCTCTGCTCCGAAATTACCAGCCTCGATTAGATCTGTGCTGGCCTGAATGACTGACTGCAGGTGGGAATGCCGTGCCTGCATCTCATCCTCCATTGCCTGAAATAGCCACAAGTACAGGTTCAACAACCTGTTTGATGCTCAGCAACTTAAAATAGCCTATGGAAAACCAGTCTACTTTTTAAAAGAGGGGAAAGATGGTATATGGAAGCATTCGTTTCAAAGATCTACTAGGAAAGTGGCCAATAACATCCGTCAAACATCTGACAAAGTTTCTGACAGTCAAGATCAAGACTATGACATGGTGTCAGGTGTCCAAAAATCTAACCTTGTGTTTGCTGAGCAGAAGGTTGACACTAGTGAGGTCATGGCCAAGGTCTGGTGAAGACATAAGCTGCTCCTTTTCGCGAATCCAGCCCTCCTCATCTGCCATATCCCAGTAGAACTGCCACAGTGTCCGTGACTCCTCTAGTCGCTTGCGTCGGGATTCTGCTAGGTCACAGAGCTCTTCATATGCCTGTTTCAAAGTTGACATTCGATCCTGGATGATCTCAGGATCACAGGGTCTGTAACCTGCAGAGCAGTGGTTGACAATAAATCTGCCGTCAAGTAAATTTGGGTATTTCCAAAGTTGTTCATGGCACAGGCAGCACGTGACACTACGCAAGCTAATTCAGTTTTTGCCTTTTCAACCAGAATTTACAGGTGACATAGTATAAAAAGACTGGCCCTCAAATGAACAAATCAGCCTGGCTTAGCAATCAAGTTTTTTTAATGCAACTGTGAGAAGCCTTTCAGGGTCTGAATTTGTTCCTTCATCACTATGACACATCCAGCTGCAAATGGTAACAAATATATTCTGCAAGAACTGTCTTCAATCAGCTGTACTCTGATATTATAAACATTGCTAACCTGCAATCAGCTTTCCCCTGACATTACAAACATAGCTAACCAACAAGAACTGTCTGCAGCTTTCCTTTAACATTGCAAACTAACCTCCAACATCAGCGAAGTCGTCATCAATGAAAACTTGAGCCTGGGTGTTGACAGTCTTGACTCGTTCCCCAACAACATGGACGTCAGCCTCCAGCAGGGAATGTTTCTGCAGAAGATCCTCCACACCCATGAGATGCTTGCCATAGTCTTCCGACATCAGCCGAGCCTGAAATATTAGATGACACCAGGTGAAAGCCATGCACCAATTTTCTACTTTTACAATTTGTTAGTAACCTTCACAAGATCACCCACCTGTAACACCTGGAATGATAAATACTTATCAAGCAGACATGTTTATAACTGGTGCACAGCTGTTCTTCTCAAGCATCTCTAACAGATTATTTTTGCAGACACTTGATGCGAACTGCTCAAGAGTTGGCTGGCCAGAAATCGTTTAGAAAATCAAGATCAGTATCATGCATGTATATCTCTGGGCAACAACGCCCTTGTCACAGGAGTCCGAAGCTCGTGAACCTAGTCAGGTTCCTCAACGGGCTTTTTCTGGGTTCTGGCAGCTCTCTGCGAGCCACCACATGAAATGCTGCAGCGCATGATGGGCCATGGTATTGTTAAAGAAACACAAATTTTTTGCTCTAAATTTGCATTTTGACACAACGAGGGTGGTGCTTCCCTGAAACACCCAGCTGGCGCACGGTGGAGACAACGGCAGGCCGACCCACCTGCACAGCAGCAACAGATGCACATCTGGAATTGGCCAAATACAAGAGACAATTGACCAAATCCACCTTCCGTGGCCTGGTAGGGTTCAACCAATGATCAAAGCACCATCTCCAGTGCGATCTGTGAAATGGTGTCGAGCCGAGTCCAAGAATGCGAGGGTAGACGTGGAAGCCCCATAACAGCAGGCATGCTAGGTCACTAGAGTCAATCTTGCAGATGGGTTGGGATGGGGATTGCCATACCGCGGCTGCAGGAGTGCTCCCTTAGGTACTCAGAATGGAATTGGATCTGTCTGAGCCGTATAGGTCTGGAAAGGATGCCTGCACCGGCCAGTGAGGCGCGATGAAAATGAGACGGGGATGATTGATCTCCACCTTCCATGCCACCCAGGGAAGGAGGGGTAGGGGAGGGAAGTGTAAGCATCCAGCCCTGCTCACGGCAGTAAGAACGTGTCCACCACCCAAGCTTCCGGATCTGGAACCGGGGACACAAACTGGCAGACACTAGCTGAACCTCGCGGCAAAGAGGTCGACAAGTGACTGGAACCAGATCCACCACACTGGTTCCAGAACTGAGGGAATCAAGGTCCATTAGGTCTGGAGAACGAAGTGTGGGCGACTCAGCATGTCTGTCAAGACATTGACAGTGCCTGTGACATGGGCAGCAGACAAAGAAGTCGTGCTGGTGAGCCAAACGCCACAGCTCTTCCGCCCAAGTTGATAGAGACTCCGAGTGAGTGCCCCCTTGGTGGCTGAGGTAAACAGTCATGGAGGAGTTGTGGAGTGAGCTTTCAGCAACATGTCCTGGAAGCGGACAGCTCGCATCGTCAACCAATTGTGGTGGAGAGCTTCACACTCTGTCCATGACCCTAAGACTATGTGGAAGCAGAAGTGTGCTTCCTACCCTACTAGAAGTCTGCGAAGACTTCCACCTGAGGGGGGAGGGGGGGGACAATGGGAACACCTAATGTCAGCCAGGCCAAACTGGACAATGCAGAAGAGTGAATGCCACTGGATTGAGAACCAGAGCATTTCACTGATGGGAGGTTGGGGACCACTGGGCTGCAAACACTCATTGGATGTGTTGAAGGTAACCCGCTGCATGGGGGACCAGCAACACCATTGACACCAATGTTCCTGGTCTGAGGTGGAGCCGATGCTGGTGATGCAAATCAGGGCCCCTTCATTGGGGATGCTGTTGCAGCCATGACGCCAATCCCCTCTACCCTGTGGGAGAGGCCCCCACCACACCAAGTTCTCCTCTAGACTTGGACCCAGGGCAAGGCTTAAAACCCTTGCCATGAGCCAACCATGGCCCACAAACAATTCCCTTGAGCTTGCCTTGGGCCACTATCAGGGAATCAAGCTGGCGTTGTCGATTAGGGCAAACAGCTCGGTTAGTGTGGTCATTAGGATGGAAACGCACACACACACACATCACTTGCCTTGATTTCTTCCATCCAGTCCAAGATGTAGAGCATTTCCTGGAATATCTTGTGTAAGTTGTGTGTGTGTTCCAGACGCATGCGACGTGCACGCAGAAGCTCCAACAGGTAGTTCCACAGCCGCAGAACATTGTCTTTCCTATCACAGACACAATCTACAAATAAGACAAGTCAACATTTCTGCTCCACCCTGCCCACAGAAAGAAGCGACAAGTAAACAAGACAGTAAGACCGTAACTGATAAAAACTATAAATAGCCATTACAATTTCACCTCTATGTCAACCTCTTTCATAAAAAAACTGACCTTGCATTGATTCTGTCAATGTCATGATAGTTCTCCTGCTCCAGTTCTGAAGCTACGGCTACAACTGCGGACACTCGTTCCTCATAAGCATTGATGTCTGTCTCAATGGCTTCGTGTTTCTTAGTGGCTGCCTCTACTGCTGCCAGGTCAGTACCGAAGTTGTCTTGCGACACCAGTCGCTGGTTCTCACTGAGCCACGTCTCGCGCATGCCTGCCTTTCGGTCAAACCTCGCCGCCAGCTGTTCCAGCTTCTCTTGTCTTCAGGAGGGAAAAGAAATTTTAAATATAACTCTAGGTAAAACAGTACTCACATTATCACCCAAAAGATCAGAAGCTGACGAACATGATACTAATGGTAGTGGTTGTTGTCTCTCATTTTAAAGAAAAATATTAATCCAGAAGAGACATGAAACCTGTTACAAGCATCAAGAACACAGAACTATAGTGATCACCTGATGAGTTCTTCTCGAAGTGCCAGTTCTCGTTCGTGTTCAGCTTTTTCAAGTCTCTCCCAGGCCTTGTTGATGTCTGATATGAGACGTCCTTCTTTTGGCAAATAGATGCGCTGATTGTTGGCCCTCATTTTGCTCTGGATTGTGAACAGGAGCACTTCCAAGTTTCCCTTCTCATCAAACCTAAATCAAACGTATGACACAATGAATTTTTTCCTCGTGAAGCCATGGTAATTTTTTTAAACCATCATCAAGATTATCATTTATAAAAGTCATCCATTTTATATCCCAATGTTACCAGCGAGGAAAAGAGCAATGCATGGCAAACTTTTGGAAGAGCTTACTTTGTTGGTTTCTCAACTATTCTGTATGTGTTGAATGCTGCAAGCTGCTGCTGGACACCAGTCAAAGAGTTGGCAAACTGACGATCACGAAGGATCACAATGGTCTGCTCAATCCACTCCAGCAGGTCGGAGGTCAGAGTCTCATACTGTTCAATCATGTTCTCCATGGTGAGGGCATTGTCAATGACCTGCCAACAGCCACACACAGGGTTCAGGCTTGTAGCGAAATGCCAATGACACGAATTATCATCAAAAAAACTTTGTGTTTCAATTTTAAATACTGAAATACAGTGGCAACATCCCTAGAGAGAAAACACAAACCAGCCAAATGTAAATCATTTCAAGTGGCATGTCATTTATATGCCTCTAGAAACATCACAAAAGTAAGGATTTTAGAATATCGAAAAGACATTCACCTTTCCAATACGTTTTCCTTGCACAGAGTCTGCCTTCATCTTGGAGAAGTAATGATAGTATGTGACAACATAGGTGATGATGGACTTCTCATCTGGGTACTCAACATTGACATCTGTGAACACAAGGGCATTTAGTCATTTTCACAAGAAAGATACTTAACACCACTATCTGCGAAAATAGGTAATTTTATTTTCACAAGAATTCCTGATTTAAATCTATAAAGGCTTATCACTGCAGATGCTGCAAGCCACAGAAACTTCGGCAATTAAATTTTGCTTTTACTTTTAGTTGTATCCTTATTTTCTATAGTTCTATTTAAGACAGTTTATAATTACAACCTATTGTTAGTACTGTATCTGGTGTCCCGCTGCATTCCTCACCTTCAGGTTCCAAAAGGCTGGTCAGACCCAGCTTATCCTCTGCCACTGTGAAAGCATTCCTAAGGTTAGGGATGGCGCTGGATTTATGCAGTTTGTCATACTGGATCAGGTCCGGCCTATGGCAAACAGAAGGTAACAGAATGGAGGTATTTTACTACGGAGGGGGAGAGGATGCAGAAGCAGAATGAAAAACTCAGCACCATGGCAAATTACCATCCACTCTTCAGGCTACGCCCTTTTTATCCAACATCCCAAACAGACAGTCGTCTTTGCTAATGCAAAACACAACAATCCTACAGCCTGTTTAAGCAGATGCACAACATGATGTCATTACTCCCACTGTCTGCCCAAAGGATTTTTTTCCTTTTCTACCTGCCCAAGTGTTGACCACCACCATTACAGCAAATAATTGGTGATGTTATCAAAACACTGATGCACAGAAACTGATGTGGCCAAACTTGCACTAACCCATGGAATTAATATTTTTTCACACGTCATGGACATTTCTGGCTTGTTTTAATCAACTATTAAGGGTTGACAGAAGATCTACCACTAGAAACGAAGCAGCCCACTAACCTGTGCTTGTGAATGATGGCATTAAAGGCTAGCCCATCCCGCCAGCTGGTTGTGAAGTTCCTGACATTGACATTTGGGTATCCTGCTGTTTTCATCTGACACCATAGTAGAAGGGCATCCTTGGCAGACTTGGTCTCACTGTTGTCCACCTCTTCGATCATGATGTCTTGGATCTGAATTAGGCCAATAAATGAAGACACAAGTCTCGTAAATGCAAAGAGTACTGTGCTCAGATTGTGGAATATTTCATCTTATAATGAACTGAAATTAGTCCTATGAAGGACGTTTCGACTGGTGTGGGTCCTTGACAATTACTGCTCTTCACCTCATATTTTATCTATAGTCATAGTCTACTAAAAAAGACCCAGCAGAGTGAAGGTGATGAATATTGTCATCTAACAAAAGATACAAAGAATATAAGACCACTCAAAATCCTTACAAACCTGGAACCTGAGGATTATAGTCCAGATGAGACCCAAGGTGAGGCGAGCATTGCCATCCACGATGTCATGAGCACCCATGTTTTCCAGGTGTACACGCTGCTCATGAAGAAAGGTCAGTGCCTTGTCCACATTCTCCAAGCAATGGATACGCATCTTGCCTTTGGTTGGTCTTGGCTTAAATAAACCACAAAAGACTGTGAAAATCTCTTCAGAAATGCAACTTATGATGCAACAACAGTGATGGAAACTGATACTTTAGACTACATAAACCTGTGCCACACCATCAATAATTATTTCTAGTGTTCTATATTTATTAATATTACACTATTAGTTTCTGTAACACATATAAAAGCTTCTGATCCCGCACCCCTCCACAACTCCAAAAGTAGTTAACGACTACTTTGTACTGTCAATGTGCTGTCCTGATAAAGGGGTAATGCCCTGAAACACTGGTGCTGCCCTTGCTAATTTTAACTTGGTTAAGTTTCTCTTGTTGTCACCCATTAACGTCAATATCAAGATACATCATATCTATGCCATTCTTTGCTATGGTGACACCTGGCAGGGAGTTGGCCCCTGGCATGCCATGTGGGTCACGTTACAGCTGCTTTACAACCCAATACTAGTGGTAATATAAGACCAATCAATCATAAACAGGCAAACGGATAACCAGCATCAGGGACAAAAGTGTGCACAGCGGATTTGTTTGTGAAAACTTGCATTATTTTTCAAAAGTGCCACTCAAGATGGCAGACAGAAATGGGAATGAGACACTCATTGCAAATAATTGTCATTTTTGTTGTTTCAATAAAGGACACCAATCTTTGCAACTTTGTCTTTACTGTGTGCGATGATTTCTAGTGTGAAGAAAGCATAACTTGCGTTCACTCTGTTGTCATGTTCCTTCTTTTGAAATCTAACCATTCTTTCTTTACTAGCCAGCTGCATCCCCCCCCAAAAAAAAATCTTTGAAGAGCGACAAAGATGAATGGTAATAAATCTCTTTTTGAATTCTTCAGTTCTTGTGACAACATTGTTCAGCACCATTGCATCTGAAATGCAAAAGACGTTCAGTATTTAAAAGTACACTGCACATTAAGAATGCAGTATATGCTGGCATTAGGTGATCTCAAATTTCATCAGCTCTACACACAAACTGATGGAGATTTGCTTAATGTACCATGCGATGATGCAAAACCAATGGTGTGCCACACCCTTTCACAGCTGGGCGGGTGCTTGCTGTGGAATTGAAAACTGGCAGATTTAGCTAACGAGTTATTCTAAAGACTTAACAAAAGAAGTATTAAAGTGAAATACAATCCCAAATGCTCAGTATACTACAAGACAGTCCCATGGTTTGTCAATATGTTCACTTATTAATAATTTTTAAAAATTTTATTATGTGGAGTCCACTGCCTTGACTCCAGTCTGTCATATGAAACCCCAAGTTAAGAAAAGTGGCTCGAAGTTGCAAGTCTATTTTTAAGGCTTCTTCGACATTATCTGCAATATAACAAAGCTAGTTACAGCTAATTCACTGCATGTAATAACTTCTTCTAGAACTGTTAGTTTTGCACTCGGGGTGGTAGTGTTTAGGCTGCTTCGACTCTGCTATAGAATTTGGGTCTGCAGATTGCCACCACCAGGCCAACCCCTATTCCTGCATTATAACCACCTCTGGCATTGGAGGTTTTCGTTATTAAAGACCACAATATAAGCTTTTTTCAGTTCAACTTTATTTTCTTTACCGTTCTGGTTTTCCATCTTTGTCTTGCAATGATCCCAAAGTGTCAGTTTTAACGCAACTCACACCTAACATAGCTGTTTCAAATTTGCTGACTCCACCTGTGATTTTCTGCTATTAAATTAATCACTGGAGTACCGAGTCAAATCTTACCTTTGAAATTAACCCTTACAACACAATGGGCCACAACTGTGGATTTCGCTGTTGAGCACGGTACAGCTGTGGCAGTCATGGATCCTTAGATTTTAAGCATGACTTTTGCTTGAGTATTTCATTATATCCACCAATGTAAGGGTTAAGTGACTTACTTTGAGTAATGAGGACATGTTTCTCAGGCAGCATGAAAACTTGTGTTGTGTCACACCCATTACTTCTTTTTTTCCTTAGTTCATGAATGAGTGTGGGTAGGGGAGTGCAAGTTGTTTAGATTGGTTGGCCATGATGTTTTTTATTCGATAAAAATACAAATTAAAACTGAGACATGAAATATGACCTGCCAGTGTTGAGACAATGCCACAGCGTAACGCAAGTTACACTTCAAGATGGACTTTAACAAGTATGGTTTAAATATGACAGAGCTATTTACTCTCTTTTGCTTTCTATTCTGCACTCTTGACTCTTTCAAACAACGCAGGCTCTTTGAAATTTTGTCTCATTTCCCACAGTGTCACCATTAGCAAAGAATGACTGCTAAATGATCGAATATATAATTGGTCTGTGGAATCCACAGGAAATCCAGAGGAAACCAACCAGTCTCTCTCCAGATAAGACTTCCAACAGCTTGATGAGCATCCTTCCATCGCGGAGGTCCACGTACAGATCGCTGATCTTGCCATTGACTCGAATGAGGTGGGAGTTGACCCATTTTTGGAATGTCTTCTTTTGTACAATTTCTCTTTCATCTGAAAATATAATTGTTTCTTTCAAAAAGAGCATTTATCTTACCAAATAATAACTAAGTAGTGCCGAGAGCTTGTATGGTGCCACTAGTAAAAACTATATTATCCAAGAGGTTTTTCCCTGTCGACCATACAGAAATGGAAACAGGCTAGTGTATGGGGTGACAACAAAAGTTTATATAGCCAGGTGGGGTTGAATTTGCAATTCATTATCAGTAGCTTTCTACCCACCCCACATCTTCATGGTGGGAGGAAGCAGACTTAAAAATCAATGTTTACAAAGGTCAAGTGGCTGCTGCACTGGCACATGGTTTGCACACATTGTGATGTCAGCTACTTTGTAATATACCCTACTCAATGCAAGTGCAGAGGATGCTGGCTTGCACCACAAAACTCTTATCTGTTTAAAAAGGCATACCCCAACTGGACTAGGATCCTATACTGGCCACTTCACAGGGTTTGAAGGGTCTATGACCCAAAGTGCTCCATCGTTTTTTGTCATCTAAGCTGCATCACTAACTTGTTGATGTTTTCCTGGATCTTCTTCCAACTGCAGTCTTCTTCACAATGTTTTTAAACTTATAAGTACATTTTGCAGAGATCCTTTACAACGTTTGTACTTCAATGCCACACTGCTCCCTAGTGAGGCTGCCCTCTGGTGTTATCAGCTGCTTGATGGCCGAGATTCACTCATGTCTGCCCGACCTGTCTGGTCCTTAGTCCCATCAAAGGACACACTAAGCTTGCTTGCTCTGCCAACCCATTCAATACCACTCACACTACTGCCGCACATACTGCAAAAGTTTCAGTCCAGTGTCCTCCATCAGGGAACATGTGGGAAAACAGCTGAATTGGGGAATCTTTTCTTGTCACTATGCACATAGAAGGAAGAATGAAGAAAGCAATAAAGCCAGGTGCTTCCAGTATATGTTATCCTAGCTTTGGTTCTCAACCAACTAGTCTATGTTAACTTTGCTTTCACAGCATGATCGACTGCATGGTAGATTCTGATGTCCCTATGTTAAAACTTAAATATGGCAAATTAGTTTAAATGAAAAAATATACTTCTGCATGCTAAATTCCTTCTTTAAATATTAGCCAATGATGGCAATGGTGTAGGATACAAAATCTGATTTTCTAAAACAACTAACACAAAACAGAGAAAGGCAGAAGAAGACAATTTGCAGCTTTATTCTTTCTTGCCATCAACCTTTCAGATAATGACACACTCTTGAGAATGTGTGCATTTGATCTAGTAGATTTCGGTCAGTCTGGTGAGCTTCAACACTACCATAGCAAGAAACCAAACTCCATTTAAAATCTATAACCTCAGCATTCCATTCTATAAAATATCCCTGCTGTCATAAGCAGCAATGAAAAACCTGGTGCTGAAAATATCAATTCAAATACCTGAAAGTTGCTTGATTTTGCCTTTGATTACCCTATCTTCATTGTACGCAGCAGTGGTTATTTCTCTGTCCATCTTGCCTTACAGTTTTTCAAACTCCAAATGAGTATCGGCTATTCCACAGCAAGTCACATAGCAACAAGTGCTTATGTCAGGAGTGTAAACACCAAAGAACTGCACTCACTAAACTGCTCAACATGCAATTTCTCTGAAAAATATCACATTTGCCAAAGTACACCCAACACTGATGGCCGGTAAGAGAGCAGTATAGGGCAGATTTGACCTCTCAGCAAGGGTATTTTTATGTGAGTACTATGATAAATTATCTCAAGTTGCGCTTGCGCAAAGGAAGAACTGACATCCTGTCTTGACTGAGCCCACCACTTATTACTGACACATTTTGTAGTATCCCTTCTATCCTATGGCAGTCACGCCCCAACCTTTGGAGTCACACTAACCCCAAAGGCATTGTTTCAGCCTGACCATGTGCACTTGGAAACTTTTGTACTGCTGTATAAAAATGTGTTTTGACTGCTCAGGACAGGCCAGAGAAGGATTACTGGAACCCTACACTTTGCCATGCTCAGGGATGAACTGTGACACATGAACCGTTCAACTACATTCCAAAATGTCACAGAACTAGTTGAAATTGCCTGCTTCCGCTAACAAGAGAAAAGTCAACTGCATTAAAAGGCAAAAGCAGACTTCCAAAGTGACAGAAGTACATATTTAGTGTGCCCTATTCCCACAGTTATGTTTTTAGATGCAGGACTTCAATCAGATGGATAATTCCTCCTGCACAGTTCCACAGGAAGAAACAAGGTAAACATTTATGCAGCCTACATAACAATTAGAGTATGAGATATTTCCCTACAGGGTAATATCTGGTGCATGGTTGAGGATAATGTCACTCCCACAATAACAACAGTAGCTCACAAAGAGGGACCCCCCCCCACACACACACCAATTTCTCTCAAAATATGGGCTAGCTATTGTTTGATGATCTAACACTGTTGCAGTGCCTGTTTACCCAACACCAAAACATGATACACATTTCAAGGCCATCTTATGTAAATGACCAACTCTTTAAGAATTATATCTTGTTTTTGTCAAGGGCCTAGTGCTGGTGCCTATGAGATATAGCTTAATTTCTACTAAACGTTAAAATGACCCTGCAAAGCAATGCCAATGCTTTACAAAAGCTTTGGACAATCAACATTAACAGCAGTTTCTTGATTTAACAGAGGGAAAATCTAAAAAAGTAAAAGCATCTGCAAAAGCTAAAAAGATGTATGTAAATAGCAATCTCAGTTCTCATTCAGTTCAGCCTTACTGTTAAACAAGGTTCATAAAAGAGAACAGTGCACATTTCTGTTGCAATACCCCTCGTTCCTTGTTTTTGCAGGAATGAAAACTTAAAAATAAAATGCCTCCAGTGACATGAACAATCGAAGGTCACTGTTAAGTTATACATGCACTGGTGAAAAGATACTGATATGAATACATGGAATCTTCAAACTAAAACCTTATTGCCAATTTCATTTACTAAACTAAAATGCAATTATTTCCTGCCATTAAATTTTCTCATGCTGAGAGAAAAACAAGTCCAAATATACTGTAAAACTGACGTACTCAGTAGTATTCCCAAGCTAACCCCTTCCCCGTCCCTACCCATCCATAGTGCTGTGGATAAGAACCTGGACTGTAGGAAGACAGGTGGCAAATAGCCTGTATAAAACACGGCCGGCATATTGTCAAACTCTACACCAGCCCTTCCATAGTTCCAAGCCTGAACAATACATCCACTCCTTGTGGTGTTAACAAGGAGGTGGGGTAGGTTTCTACTGGACCTTTCGAAGCCCACGCCATACCAGCTGGTGAAAATTGTGAAGCAAAAAGGCTGAATATATCACAGGACCCAGTATCACTCTAGAATAGACTGATTTTTTTTAAAACATTAAATGGAGATGGAAAGCCATATGTGTGTGTGCATTAAAAATAAGAGGGGATGCACAGGCAATATTCTGCCTTTTTGTAAAAAGAAAACACAAAGAGTTTTCATACCCTACAACTGCAAGTTTGGTCGGCAATCTATTTGACAATTATTTTACCAGTGAACTTAGATTGCAATGAAATATCTTAATGAGGCATCCACCATTCCCCCTTTTTATGATGATTCTTAATCTAAGAGGTATGCCAAGATTATCATCAGATGTTTTGTTAAACTTTCAAGGAACATCATATTTTCATCTTGCCGAATAGGCTTTCATTTGAAGTGCTTACAATGCAGGTTCTGAAAACATCAGTAAAAGTGAAAAAGATTTTAAACATCATGATCATCTGCTTGACATGCACATCAAACTAAAAGCTGAAATACAAGTTTGAACATTCTACTGCTTAAGATGTAAAGTCTCTTTTTAATCTTTACACAGGTGAGACGAGGTGAGGAGTCAATTGTGGAAATACATTACCTGCTAAGGCTTTGATTCTGGAGCGCTCAAAGAGCTTGGAGGAGTTGTTGCCAGCATCAAATTCTTCGTCAACCTGGCCCGGCTCCCAGCGAACCGAGTTGGCCAGTGACTCTATCTCAGTCATGATGAAGCCTCACTCAGACCCACACGATCCTGTTTGAAAGGAGGCATAAAAAAATTTAAAAAGGTAAAAAGTATCTGTATCATGTCAGTCTGGAGATTTCACACTTAAGTCATGCGAGTTAACAGTTACGAGTAGACGAGCATTCATTTTTGGGCCACACCACACAGCCCTGGCATACTAAATCAGAATATGGTGAACTACTTCGTATGACTTAAGCATGTTGAACGGCACATCATATTTTCAAAGCTATAAAATATTTGTGTTACCCCATTCAGTCTCTAATGGTTCAGTGTTTTGTGATTTAAGAGGCCCGTGGCCCGCTATAAACTATTTCTTGAAAAATAACTATTGTAGATCCCCCCGTCTCCAGCATCGTCATAAAAATTCAACCACTGAAGACTAAAAAGACAGAACCTGAAAAAGTGAAACAAATCCTGAAGACAGCCGAGGGAGAAACAGTGACATAAATTCTTGTTCACAACAATTTCAGTTGTTTCCCTATCAACAAAAGAACTAAAAAGTACAGTTTCTGACCAAATGGTTCTCTGCTTTTGTAGCACTAAAAAAAACAACAACAAAAAAAACTCAACTAATGTGCAGTTCATGTGCATATCATCACTTATCAGTATCTTTAGTAGTTTTCTTCTGTGATAACCTAACCATAAAGAAAACCACTTGTCTAGAATCACTCACCATAAAACTTTAAAAATATCATGTCTTCATTGTCAGATGACAATAACAACTGACAATTAACAAAATGAACTGAGAATACTTTACTATTCTAATCAGAATCTCTTTAATGTAGACTATTAATTATGGGGCTGTGGGGGAGCCTCATGCATCAGCAAATGAAGGGTGTGAAAGAAGAGTGGTTCAAGAAAAAAGTGTAAGACCAAAGAATTTGGGATGAAAAAGGGTGACCGCAAACTTGTGTTATGATCCCCTCAAGAAGCTCATGAGATTAAAGCAGAACAGATCCAGCATTATTCATACGGAGAACAAAAAAGTTTACACAAAGCTTGACAGTCCTAAACAGCTGGACTGAATAGGCAAAGGAGTTGTACAACTTTCATACCAACCTTGATTCCAGCAATATAGGACAAAAATTACCAGAGACATTGCCTATGAATAAAATCAAGGAGGTAGAGGAGGCGATTAACTCCCTTGGGGGAGACAAAACACCTGGGAAAGACAACGCCCCAGAAGAACTAATCTAACATGGAGGGGAAGAGATGGTGTGAGTGCTGAACACACTATGCTGGAAATTCTTGGAGTCTGAAAAGTGGCCAGTGGCATGGACACATAATAACACTCCTGAAGAAGGTGACATCCACAAACGCCACAACTACAGGACAAAAATCCTCTTCAGCCACCCAAGCAAACTCATGCTTAAAATCATACTCAGCAGACTGAATGCCAAAGGCAGAAGAACTACTGCCAGAGGAATACGTTTGTTGCAGACCTGGGTGGAGCATAGTCAGCAAATCTTCAATTGCCTAGTCATTAATGAAAAACAACACGAACACAAAAAAGAACTGCTCCACAACTCTGTCAAATTTAAGAAAGCCTTTGCGTTCAACAGAGTATGGCACAAGGGCCTTTGGCATCTACTGTGCCTGTTAACATTGAAGGCCAAGTGCACATCTCTCAAGCACTGTATGAAGACTCCACCAGTGCTGTAACTCTAAACAACCAGGTAGGCGACTTCTTCACAACCACAGCAGTGGCCTGAGAAGTCTGCCTGCTGTCACCAGTTCTCTTCAATCTCTTTCTTGAAAAAATCATGGGAAAGATGATCTACAAACATACACTACCACCTCTGTAGGAGGAAATGTTATCTCCAACCTGCTCTTTGCTGATGACTTCGACCTTCTGGATGGCAACAGCCAATCTTTGTTTTTGGCAGCTCAATGTACTGCTGCAAGCTAGGTGCATATCAGGATGGTGTTGCTTAGACAACATATGCTTCAGTCCCACCCAGTCACACTACAGGGACACTGGGCCAACCAGTCCTAACCAGGGGTCTGGCAGGGCATTTACCAGACTGCCAATTTTGAAGTTTTAGGTATGACTTCGGTGGGGCGTGAACCACTGACCTCTCACCTCAGAAGCAGACCGCTTAACCCCTAGAGGCCTAGACCAAAAGGCAGTCCTCGGCAGCAGCCAAGGACTGCAAGAACTGACAGACTGCTTGCAGAACAATGGGAGCTTAGGAATGGAGGTGAGCTCAGAGAAAAGTAAAGTGATGGTCAACAGTAGAAACTTTCAAATACCTTGGCTCTACTAGAGACAGAAGATCAACTGAAGATCAGACAAAGCCTTGCTAAAGCAGCACTTTCAAATCTTAGCAAAGTATGGAGGAACAGCAACATCAGTTTCCCCTCCAAGGTCAAGCTCTACAAAAGTCCTAGACATCCTATCCTGCCGTATAGCTGTGAAAACTGGGCTGTGATAGGTAAGAAAGGAAGAGCAAAAATAAATTACTTTGCTGCATGTTCTTACAGAAAAAAGAAAAAGTGTGGTCCTTTACATTTAAATCATGACTTAAATTAAAAATCTCCTGATTGTAACGAACACACAGTAATCTATTCTAACCTTATATCTGAAGAAAGAAAACCCCATTATAAAAAATCATCCTGCACATATGGCTGGTTGCTAAGCTCCGAAACTGATATGCCTTAGATGCTATGCAGTGCCCATGGCATGCCAGTTCCAAGTTCAAGCAGAACACCTGGAGGAAACTGCTGAACCCATCTTGTGACTCTAGTCTGTGTGCTCTAAGGCCTATACAGCCAACCTCAGAACATCTGGAGCCCCAGGGAACTAGAGATAACATAAGCTCAGCAGATCAGCCAGAAGGGCACATGCCCCAGCCCCCAAAACAAAAAGAGTATCTGTCAGTCAGACAGGAAGCAAGTCAAAGGGCATACAAAAAAAAGGTACAGAACAGAAGGTTAGGGGAAGAGAAAGAAAAGGCACAAAGAACAATGAACAGAGCATTCAGAGGAGGCAGGGAGGGAGGATGTGTGTACACACACATGCACAAAATTCTGTTCATACAAAATGCCAGAACATTCCATTAGTACTCAGTAACAATGACCTAGTAGGAAATTAAAAATACTCAGATAGTCACCCACTTTAGGAAACATGTCAATCTTAATATAGCCAGTGCCATTTAAGCTTGCTTCAGTGAGTACATGGCATTAGATGTCATTGTCTAACGACTTCATATTCTATTCCTAATTAAGTAATTTAACAAAATGTGATCAGCAACTGCAAGATATATCCTTCAGGTCTTGCTGTAAGCCTATTTCTCAATGCCATGCATGAATGCATTCCAGTGTCAAGCTTTCCTTTTCTGCACCATGTATGCTCAGATTAATTTCAAGATGGCATAGCTGTGACAATGCCGGATTTATTTCCAATGTCAGGTACTGAAAGAAGTCCTGTCTCCCCTCCATAAGCCAGTTGTCATGAGACTTCACCTTGCAAGTCAAAGGAGCCTTGCTTATACACGCTAAAAATTTTAGAACACCGACACCTTGTGGCCATCATGTCTGTAAGCATAACCTGAAGATGGCACAAGATCTTCCACTGCTTATAAGACGTGGCATCTATGGACCTGTAGTGCTGCAAAGCCTTAAAACTAGGAGGAAGAAGCCATAGAATAGGAACCCATTTCACAATAAATGAACAGTGTGGTCTGCTTTATATGTCAGTTAAGGACACACTTTCCAAACAGAAATTTATAAAATACAACACCATTGGGCTTGGTTTACTGAAAACGCTGTGTACAAAGTGAAACATTGTGGTAACGAACTGTGCATGTGGTTGACATGTGTATTAATGTTTTTCACTAGCGACTAGGAGAAAGAATTAGCAAAGGTTGCGAACCGAACTGAAGCCCTCTCTGCGAGACCAGACCCTTACCAAATGTGGACTCCTTAGCAGCCCTGGTATTTTTCATGTTTATAAATACTAACAGCAGTAGAGCTAGCTCCCAGTAAAATTAAAAGCCACATGGTTTTCTGTGTTACAAATGGAAGTACACAGCATATCAATGTACAATTTAAATTTCACTTGTCACTGCCAGTGTGAATCACCACCTAATACTGACAGACTTAGATGATAGGGGATATTTGCTTTACCAAGTTGATTCTGTCAACAATGGCAACAAAAAAGTTGTGGCAGCAGCTTTCGTGCATACGTCGATGACAGCTTCAAATTGAAGCATATACAGACATGTGATTGTGAATGCTTAACATGATTGATTTATATTCTTATCAAATGTGACCCTTCATATACAAGATTTTTCACCCCCATGCCCCAAAAGATTTTACTATCATGTCGGTATCAGTTTACTGATGCTCTGTGCATGTGTAGTTGATCAACACTTGCTCACATGAAAATTCAGCTAAAAAACATCACCATAACTAACATATCACCATATCAGTACATGTAATTCCCTTAATTACACTGAAATCAGAACTTTAATGCAGGGATGCATTTAAGAAGTCAGAATACAGTAGCTTAAGAAGTTTGAACATTCAGTCTTACCAAGGCACCTTATAGACTGAATGTTTTTAGTCATGATCAGAATCTGTGTGATCAAAATGTATTTAATATCTGCTGAACTCCTCCTGCAAAGACTTACGATGACATGTTTTCAATGTCCTTAGCCATATGGTGAAACAGAACCAGGATGCACCATTATTCACATAAACTACTAATAGTACTGTAGTAGAATGTGTAAGCATGTGCACACATGCCCCGATGCTACACCTATCGATCCATAAGAATTCTGGAATAATCAATCAGCTGGACAACTAATGATAAATTGCTAATGCTGACCATAATTAGCAGAATTTTCCTATTTTTACAAATCTCTACTTATGTGTAAATGCTAAAACAGGAAGGAAGTCATACACACATCCACTTCACAAATCTCTTCTGGGGAACCATCGGAAGCTTACGCTGTTAAGATATTAAGTGATTATCTTCTGGCACTTATTATTACTATCCTGTATTTTGATGACAAATACCAGTTAAGCATTAAGGGCTATCCTAACGGACATCTGTTGAGGAATGGAGCAGGAAGGGTGGGGTTTGAAATTTTTTAATAGTGTAAAAAAAATTATTACTCAATATACAAAATACAGCCTCTTCTACACAGCTGTTAGCTGTTTTCGTGCTTGTGTACAACACGTCATTAATTCAATACTTGGGTCAAGATACAAATCACTTTTTTCCAGTCAAAAATGAAGTCTGAATTTTAACCTGTGGTTGTTTTCCTTGGAGACAAATAAGAGTAGTGATTAATCAAAAATGACAATGAACTTTATTTTTGACTTAAGTTAAATACTGAATTTTTTCTCACTTATCAACACATTCCCTGCCTCAAACCCCCCTTCCACCCAACCACATATACTGCATTAGACAATGCAGAAAGTTATATTGCTATACTACAAGAAATCCAAAACAGGAAGAACTTCATAATTGGATCCTGCTGATTTGGCACCTCATTTTGTAGAATAGTCCGAGTGGAAAGTACCTAGCAAATGAGACAAAGCTGCTGGTATTTCCCTAACAATGAAACCACAGTAAATGCTGATTATTATAATCTTTGTTTTTGGTTGTTATTGATCATTTAAAGGAGCTAAACTGTGAAAAGAATGAATCCATCCATAAAACAAAGGGTGGATTTCATACAGATAGAACTACATATATTACATAACACATCAGTGACATTGTTCATGGTCACTTGCTGACAAATATGTCACAAAGGCTCTCTGCCAACTTTTCAAGACCACAAGAATGTATTCACATTCAAGTTAATCTGTCCTTTAGACAGAGGGTGTTTATAAGAAAATGTTCCAGTTCTACTTCTACCAGCTGCTGTTACCATTCCTAGCATCTGAACGAAAGTAAAATCACTGATTAGTTTGAACTTCTAAGAAGCTACAACTACAAGGGTCAAGGTCGAGTTCCAAATCCACTACTGTCCTCAGATTTTATCTGTGCACTGTAGAAGTGTAAGGTGCAGAGTGACTTTAGGCAGTTGTGGTGTACAAGATATAGATACCTTTGTTAAACTCATTGATACTTAGTTCTACTGTACATGAATTGCAATGTGAGGATCTATGAAATCTGAAAAGTCTAAGCAAAAAAGGTTGGGGGGGGAGGGGCAGAATTGTACCTGGCTAAAACTATCTTGGAGTCAAAGTTTCTTCTTCAGTCTAAATGTATGAATAAATTGTGCATTAAAACATGTTTACTATTACATATTGTACTCAATATCAGCTCCAGCAGATGTAATGTTGATGCAAAAGTTAAACCCATCCTGTTGTACAGATGTGTGCGGCTTCTATAGAGATTGAAGCAGAGTCATGCCATACTCTGATTAGTATTTGTACCACCCAGACGTAATAAGGGCAGGCTATACTGATCAAACATTCACTTGCATAATGGAGTTACAATGTTCAGAAATCATGATGCCTTCTTTTAAAATTCACTGACTGCCAATAAATGATGATACTCTTTGGTTTGGAGAAGCCCCCACTGACCCTTTCTCCAGTTTCTGAAAATACTAACAGTATCACACTGCACTAAAGATCTTGAGCAATTATAATGCCTAAAGTCATCTTCTTTATGCAAAGTGTAAATCTGACTAATTATCCCAGATTCAAATCAATGTATGGCTGGCAAATGTCTCATTCCCAAATATGGGATATGGTTGTTAGTGCTATTTGTTTGGAGATCTGGCAGGATAATATCCCATCAAATTAAAAAAACATAATACAGAACTGTGAACCATACCATGAACCATAGTAATCTGACCTAAGGGAGGCAGTGATCATCTCAATAAAGTTTTAAAGTTTCATTATGCTGCTTTAAAAAATTACTACATAACATGTTTTATACATTTCTATTTCCTATGATCTTGCTATCTACAGTCTTCGGACAACGTAAAACAAACTTGCATATTTTACTAAAAGAGCCTTAAAAACTACACTTCATGGAGAAGTTTCAGTAACTTTAATTCGGAATATAATTCTGCTTATTATGCCATCAAATAAAAAATACTAAGTTGAACTGTCAAAACTTACCTCCACCAAAAGTAATTTGTAAATAAATTGTATTTGCAATGCTCAAAGAAGTAACAAATGAAACATACTGTCAGAAGGTTATGCTACTTAATGGCTTCACCACCACTGTCATCGCTGACACATCGATTGATCGACTAGCCTTGCATCCTCCGTTCTTTGACAAACGCTGTCTCTAGTAAGGTCAACATCCGTAGAGATTTTCAGGGCTATTTGAGTCATTCTGCTCTGGCACCAAAATATTACGACAGCTTACTTTCAGATCTGCCTGTCACTGACTAGAAATCTTTATAAATAAACTTAAAATCACTGTGAATGACGACGGTTTATAGTGATACTCTTTTCTACATTAATTTGAGTCTCCTCCACAGCCGCATAGCATTTGCCTGCGTTTGCTTGGTGCACCGAGGCTTCTGTGGGGGGGAAGAAGCCGGAGGGGGAGTCACCTTCACGTTAGATTCAAGCAAAGGCCATTTCAATGACAGTTAAAATCAGAATATATTCAGCGTATTCCCAATGGCGATCAAAAACACAGCACTGAAAATAAACGAGCACAGTTATTTTTGTTCCCCCAGCTCACAAACAAGCACACAGCGGTGCTTCACTTGCGGCACGCCATGTTGTAGCTATTCCACTATCAAGCATCAGGTTGTAATTCCAATGTTTGAAGCAGTCATTTTTCCAATCGGTAGAAAAATCCTACCTGTTAGACCGGATCGCACGGTATCCGTTTCTGAAATATCCTAAGTTTCCAGCAGTCACCGGTGTGTCAAGCTTGCACAGGGATAAATGTACCACGAACGTTGCAGAAGATTGCGGGAACCAACGCCAGCCTGCTAACGGTGGTGGAGAGGTAGCAGTGTACAAACAAAATAGTCCACGACGTCTGGTGTAAATGCATTCTCATAAAAAGTATCGGCAGTAATTATAATGAATGCAATATTGGAAAATTTTCTTTTATTTTTATTCTTTTATGACTTTTTATAGATTACTGAATTATAAGTATGCAGGTGTGCGCGGATTGATATCACGGAAATGAATGATGTCATCATAGTATTATGGGTACTGTTCTGCAGGCGATCGATTCCCCCTCCTAGAGATAAAAATGAATAATGCATTGGAATGTTAATATTTAAGGACTTTCATAATCTAGTATCACTAAAGATAAAACATGTTATCTTCGTAGATTGGTGTGTGTGTGATATAAATGAGATTAACAGAGTGATAGCAAGCAATGGAAATCTGCGAGATGTACATGCGTGCAGTCTGGACAGACGACGCGGCGTGCAGCTCAGCACGACACCTGTGCGCCGGCCGGCTTAGCCGGTTTGCTGCGGAGCATTCATGCTGTCAAAACTAAAACTTCCTTCGAATCACTAAACTAGCTGCAGATTACGTGAAGGACATGTTGTGTCCCGTTGTTGACCATTTTGAGTCTGGAAAGTAATTACTTTTGATGTTTTACCTTTCCATTGTTAAAGTGGGCGTGGCAAAAACAGGTACTCGCTCTCGCTTCGGAAAGCGTGGAAAGTGGAGAAGGGGAAGGTTGCGGGGCATTCAAAAGGAAATGCTGTTGTCACCACATGATTTTTTCTGTGGCGCAAATGAGCGCGTTTTTTTAAAAAGAGTGTCTAGCAAATCTGACCGAGAGAGGCGAGAAACTAAAGTATTGACAAAGACGGGTATATACACGTCTACGACTTGACCGCGACAATACTGGCTTCATTCATATGTTTCAACGATGACAATTGAGACGCCAGTTTAATTTCATTCATGACTAGTGAATGTTAGTTTATGCAGTCTATGATTTTTTGTTTATATAACTTCGGCTAGTCGACATGCTATAAGGTGTTTGACTCTAGCTCTTCAATTTGACTTAAATCCGAACTTATTCTTTACATTTGGGGCTACAAATGTAGGTTTACCATATTGTGCAGCTGTTATTCGCAGTCACCAGTCATGCCTTGAATGAGCTGAACACTGTTGCATGTATGGGCTGAGAAATTAATGAAAGACACAGACAGCAGGACCTACATTGAATAAATGTCGAAATGAAGTGACCGCATGTAGTAATCTTACAGTCAGCTGTACTGTACTTGCACAGGTGCTCGTGTCACAAGGATTCAGGGCGAGCTCAGAGCTCTGTTAGTGTAGGGGAATCTAAACAGCGCAGATACAGATCCTACCAAAAGACGTAAACAACTTTACAGAAATCCTGGGAGAAAAACGGGTCACATTTGCTAGCGATGTCGGCTTTAGGTCAACAGATCGATTACTGGGAAGAACAATTTAATGGTGTTTCAGAATTTTACTGGCCTTCACAGAGTCACAGACTAAGATTTCTGGGTGAACTTCTGGGAGGACTTCTTCTGTTGTCTTTGTTATGTTTATTAGGCTGGATCGAGGGACAAGGCTTAATATAGGTTGTATATGTCACAGCCCCATCTGCATGGCAGACAAATCCTACCTGATTTTGGGTCGGGACGGGACATAATTATATACGTACCTACATGGATCCAGCGAACGCACGTTATATTTTGACTAAAAGTCTGCGCAAAAGTCAACACACAACAACAGGACCCCAGCTGTTAAAAACAAAAACAAACAAACGAGCGCTGATGCGCAGAGGCTAATTTTAAAACGCTTTGGTGATGTATCATTATATGACGATAGTGGCTGGAGGTAACTGGGGTGGTGAGTGGCGGGAAGACGTGTGTGTTTGGTGATGGTAGTGAAGACGCGTGTGTGTGTGTGCGTGCGCGCGCGCGCGCGAAAGAGAGAGAAATAGAGAAAAAACATAGATTGCCAGTCTAATTCCAAAGCTTCGGTCATGTGAAGGCATTAATTTTCTTGAATACCTGATTTTTTACGTTCGTGTTCTACGAAAAGGAAACAATCTGGACGGAAAATGTGTTAAGACAGGAGAACAGATCCAAATAACAGTTCGATATCTGCAGCAGCCTTTAAAAAAAAACTTTGTATATATTTGAACTCCTTTTTAGTGCCGATATTCTGACCAGACAGTACACGAAAATGCACGAATTAAAATTTCTTGCTTTTGCATGAAAGACTTTTCAGACAACGAGTAGTCATGTGAATTGTTTTATCCGTCCTGTCAGAGACGGCGTATTGTGAACCAGAATTATGCTGGTAGTGAAACCCGAACGAGTTATTTTTAAGCTCGCCCAAACCATCACTCAGAATTAATGTCACACTAGACTGCTGGTCCGCCTACGCCACTGAGTGGCCTAGAGGGGAAGGATACATTTACATATCACACACATATCGAGGCCCGTCAAAACAGCAAACAACCCAAGGCCTTAATCTTGCACAGGTCGGGGAGCCCGCTAAAGAGACGAGCAACGTACGTGTTTCGTTCTGGTGCACTATACTTTCATACGATCGAGCGCTTTGGTCCTAACTAAAAGGCCGTTTGTGTGAAGTTAAAGCAACAATGGAGTCAGAAGCTTGTATCTCTCTAGGCTAATTTTCAGCCATGAATGCATTATAAACGTGTATCTGATGTATGCTTGAAAGAGATGTTTCCTTAACTATACCGCTCAAAAGAATTGAAAAACCAGCTGCATTTTGGCATGCAGGTCAAGTGTAATTTGCAAGAACACAACATCCATACCAATACATTCGGATGCACCTTGTTTCATGCCGCAACAGTGAACGCCAGTGTGCCTACCTGTCTCTCCTAAAAGGATCAGCTTTGCGCCCTAATGTATAAATTAAGGAAGTCGACATTTTAACTAAACGTCAGCTTCGAGACTTGACAGTTCCGCCAGAAGGTTTCTCAGTAGCAGAAGTGTTTGCAGATATCCCCGGGCATGTCAGTGTTGATAAAGCATGGCATGTCGCTGACATCGGCAGTCTTGATTATTGCAAGTGAAGAGATTCGAAGTTCGTGTCGCCCACCGCTCCTTTCACTGGGTGCAAGCACCCGGATGGCCATCAGGGGTTTTCTCTGGGTACTCTGCCTTTCTTACCCGACCCTTCTTTACCCTGTCTGCTTCTATCCGCAGTGAGAAAGCCTTCGCTGCTGACCTGCTTTTAAACAAACATCCAAACAACCTATGCTTGCACTCCACCGACCGACTGAATTGTCGTGGTGATTTAGCGTCCTGATAATAACAGGTGAGTCACCTCAGGCACGCATACACACAGGTATTCGCATAATATTAATATCTATACAATATACCCGCAATGTTTTCCAGAGAACTAAAGTCTTTTTTTGTTTAGATAATACTGCATCACCTGATTTGAGCAGTTCTCAAACAGCGAATGACAGACTGATGGACCACCACCACCACCACCACCACCACCGCCACCGCCACCACCACCACCACCACCACCACCACCACCACCACCACCACCACCACCACCACCACCACCACCGCGATATTTATGTTTTTTATTTTATCTTTAAAAAAAAGGTTAACGCATCATCTCCATCTCTAACGCAGCGGGGTATTATCGGCCTGTGTGTCTGTGGCTCCACGTATGCCTTATTTCTGTAATGTGTCCTACCGTCTACCTACCAAGGCGCTAGCCTCATTATTGTAATTAGTGTAAATCGATACCCAGACCCTGCACGAGCGACACACCTGCCATAGCCATGCATCCACTCTCGGGCCTGCCGCGCTGCCTATGGGGAGAGTCAGTTGTGACTGTTAGTCCTTTTACTGTGGACAAGTTAAGCGAAGATCTATTCGTGTGCGCTCGGAAGACCGTGTACGCGGGAGAAATGTTGGGGTGGGCCGGTGGGTGACAGACGGAATGGGGAGAGAAAGAGACCTTCAGCTTCTCGTCTATAGACTCTTATGGACAGTTATGCACACTCCTGTGCCACCTGTCTTGTGGAAAACGAAACTGGAAAATCTGCTTTTCTGGGCTGCCGTTCAATGACTTGGACAAACACCAAGCTATAACATAAGATGTATCCTTACATCTAACTGCTTGGGATCAGCCATCATGCTGTATGGTTGGGCCTTGCACTGAGCGCTAACAGGAAGTCTGGCAGTTAGGGTGTGATAACAGAAACTGTACACGGCGCCCGGGCGCTGCAATAACATGACTGGCGGGCCACGCCCATGTGGCGTCGCGTCCGCTCGCTGCCGAGAGTCCGTAGCTGTCTAAACCGCTGCCGTCCGTCTGGCACGAACGCTCCACGGCTGCTGCACTGCTCTCCATGGCATGTCACACAGGAATGTCACAGCGCTAGAGATGACGTCACACGGCCAGGAGCTTGCGGGTACACCCCACTCCCCAACGTCTGCTGCCACGCGATCGTTTTGGCCATGTTTTGGTTGTCGCAGACAGTGGAGAAGCGGAAAGGATGTGTGCTGGGAAGCATGGAACAGTCCTGGGCTTGTTGCATACTTCTGGTCGTAAGAGCGGACGTAACCCCAGTTCGCCCTGTGTATTTCACGTGGGTCTTGTGGAGATGAGGTAGAGAACCCTATGCAGCCCAGCCCACATGCATGTTGCCCACAAGCATTAAGATAGGCTGGACGTGTATGATTTCTGGCTAGACAAACGCGGGATAAGTAAGACACAGATTAGTATAACATGGACGTTAAAACCATTTCAAACGCATTATTGGCAAAACCCCGTTGAGCAGCAGCTTTAGACGCAACAATTGTTCGCTTTCCACGTATTTTATAAGAATGTAATAAAACCGATATGCCTTACAACGGCGTCAGCCAAAGCAGATACCCTTTCCTTCTCGCGTGTAGGCAGGCAATGTCAGTAAGTGTGAAAACGATTAGTTTGCCTGCGAACGAACTATTTCACGGACGTTTGAACGACATTTTGAATGTCGCAACACCCGCCGATTCGCCACACACACGCACACACATTCTAAAGTGCACAAGCCTTGTTATGATTTTCTGTATCTACACAGCGTGAGCAGATTCTACAGACTTTCCTGCAAACACTTACATGCGCATATACTGTCTGGAGGCGGATTAGCAGAGCAAAAAAAAAAAAAATCCAAACAAATCAACAACAACAAAAGAGAGGAACAAAAAAATTGAGGAAAGTATTTGGGAGGCAGGTTCTTTATATAAAATGGAATTGCGACACGAAGTCTCAATCGACCAGACCTTACTGCCGCTCAGGTGTATACTGATTTTTATCATTGTGTTGCCCCCCCCCCCTTCAAGAGAACCATGATCCTCCTCTGTTTGAATTTCTCGCTGAGTACCTCACACCCAGCTCACGATAAACGTGTTTGCTTCAAATAACTGTAGCTATTCACACTACCTTTGTTCCTTACAAACACCTACACAGACAAGGTAAAGAACCCTTAGATTCATCTCTCTCTCTCTCTCTCATACACGCACAGATGCACGCGCTGAACACACTATGCCCTTGAAATCGACAGAGTTGTTTCGCCTTATCGCAGTATCAATGTCACGGTCAGGTGCAAACAAACCTCGGCGTTATTCATTCATAGCCCGATCCGCACCTAAAGTCAATGCGCAGTACACTCGTCAACAGCACAACGGTCCGGGTTCTGTCGGTTAAACAAAAACCGCTGGTGTCTTCGTATCGTTGTTCTGATGCAAAAACAGTTTTGTGGCTTTCTCCAAAATTCTCCTGCTCTTTATTTTTGTTTTACCTTTTTTTTTGCCGCTCCTCCTCTTCTCGTTCCTCCTCTTGCTGTTATCCTTTCTTTCGATCTGCGACCGTATAGCAGCGATCCGAGGACATGTTTACGAGACTGCGGTTAGGTTAAAAATAAAATTATCCTCAATAATATGCTCCTGCTGTGACACAGTTATCGCCTTTATTAACGGGGCACACACTGTTTAATACACATCACCGTCAGGGTCCTCCCACCTTACATGGTTGTCAGGCTGTCAGTGTTTACTCATTGTTATTCTTATTTTTCAACGCTGTCTGTCTGCCCCGCCTCTCTTGCCTCCCACCAAACCTCTCCATTAAAGTCTACACAAGATGCATTAGATGTTGCTGAAGTTAATGACGAGTTCACCGAACGTGCGGTGTATATACTACGCGAGCTTAGCTTGACAGCGTCTGTGTCAGTGCATGGGTGCGTGCGTGTGTGTGTGCATGCGTGATAGAGAGTTTGTTGTTGTTGTTGTTGTTGTTGGTGGTGGTGGTGGGGCAAATCCCTACAGCTTCGTCTATCTCTGGGTGTGGTTGCATTTTTTAATGCTTTCTCGATTGTCGGCAAGTCGCTGGGCAGTGAACCGTGAAGCTTGGCAAGCTGATGTAAATGTGTTATGTGACGAAAATAACAAAGCGCGCGAGATCAAGCGAGTCTTTCCCTCGAGAACCCCACCCCCACCCTATCCTCGACACACTAGCTACACACAAAGACTGCGCACGCACGCACAATCAATAGCCTTGGACAGTTCCTGCTCGACCTCACACTGTGTTCACGACTGTTGCCAGTTTGTTGCCGCTCTTCTGCGCATCGTGTATGACGTCAGCTTTGCAGTAAGGATGGCGGGAGATGGAGGCGCGGGCTCTACCACAAACATTGTCTTTGTACGATATACACACGTCAGGTGCTTTCAGATATGAAATAGCTTCCGTTTTCAGCATCCGGGGGTCTCGTCCACTTCCGACTGTCAAACAATCACTAGAAGGAGCTGCGATCCGTTTGTTGATCATGATCTCAGTGGCACACAGACTACCTTTTCTTTAGTTTAAAAGTCAAGCCTTCGCTGTATGATTATCATCAACAAATTGCGGAACACGTACCTGCCAACGGAACGCATGGAAAACGTGGCAGTGTTCGGAATTTCACGGTTGTTTTTCATAATTGTCCTTTGAACTACTTCAGGAACTGGAGAACAACAATAGCACAGATGTCATTGTCCAGCCAAACGGGTACATTACTAGAATTGCTGGTGTCGATACGTGCAGAGGAGTGGTTTATGTCATCTGGGAGCAGCTGTTAATATTCACGGTTTGCATCTTTTTACTGTGCAAGGACTATGCTGACCTTAAAGGTTTCGTTTTCAGGATTAGCTATTACATCCAGCAGACAAATTACAGTCCGACAGCATCCATCCCCGACTTCAGTTTCTGCTAGCGGTGTTCCAGTTCATATGTGATTATCTCTCAGATGGTCTTTTGACGCATTCATCGCGGCTTCAGTTTCAGGTCAGGGACTCGTGGCATTTCTTCGGTCTCAAAGTGCTGCTGATGGTACCATGAGCTCCCCAGGATCATTGTCAGTGGGAACCACACGATTTATCTTTGGGGTCGTACGCAAACTCAAATGCCAGATTGCTGTTCCGAACGGAAGAATGAGACTGCCGGGGACAAGACTAAGAAGGGCCAGAGTTACAGTCGGTCGACCTCCATACGAAAAATGTGCCTCGGCTCCTGTTTAATCTGGCGGGATAAGTGGATTATTTTCCGCTTGCATAGAGGGTTACAGTGGCTCGTACACAGGACGGCACACCAAAGACTCCCTTCCCTTTCCGCGCCTGCGCAATAGTGGTTGAGAGATGCTTTCTCTCTCTCGCGCGCGCTCTCTCTCTCTTTCCCCCGCCGTATTTTCTAGTACAATCAGTGCATGGGGATTCAAAATCTTCCGGTTTTGAAATGAGGGGAATTTTAAAGTGCGTCCCCGAACACACATGGTAACGTATGAAAGAAGAAAATTACGCAAGGTGTTCATTCAGCAAAGCCTTTATGATGACTGTACCAGCTGTGCTGAGCCCCCCATCCCGACCATTCCCCTCCCCTTTCAAATAAAAAAAAGGCCGCAGATGTTGCGAAGGCTTACATTGTGTTTCTTTGGAGTCCAGAAGCTGTCCCCCCAGCCCCATGATGTATGTGCCTTCTTGATCGTTCCATCCGCTGTGTGTAAAGCGTGCTCTTACGCAAAGAGGAACGACGCACACATAATGCGTAAACGCCAACGTGCAGGCACTTCTTCGCGAGGACGCATGCAGAGCTGCAGGCACTGTTCGTGACCGGTGGACAGGCACAGCGATTTCTGTCGTTCCTGGCTAGTGGTTTGGCTAAGGTATAGATCGAGGCAGTATGGGGCTGTATGCTTGCCTGCAGCTGAAATTAATACAACCACCAGCTGCCCAGTGATTGTGAACCGGTTCGAGTAGGCTTTAGCTTGCGATCACGAGATCACAGAAGGCACGAGCTTGCTTATTTTCCACTCAAGGCTCAGCGCTGACTGAATCGCCTGAGAGGCAACGAGACAAGGACACATCACCAGACAGTTTGTTTTTCTTTCCTGCGGGATATGAATCTTCTGAACTGAAAACAGTCCAGGACAATATAAAATTGTCTGTTTGTTTCTTAGCACTACACAAGCAGCAACAGATAGTGAAATGTGCCAGAAGCACCTCCTTTGAAACCCTTTTCATTAACAGCGGAAGACGATCTTAAAACCATCACACGATTAGAACCCTATAAGCCATTTCTCGTGCGTTTAGGACTGGAGTTCTAGCTGAATCAGACGGGTTATATAGGCTGCCACGGAGACTCAACAAAATGTCGCTGACGAACGTTTGGAATGGTGTGCAGCCAGTTGCCTCTTAGTAGCAGTTGCTTCTAATTCTAGGTTCTGTGTCTCTAGGGCTTTGACTAGCAGGAATCGTGGTTCACGATGCTGCAAGCCTTTTCCAGCCTGCCATCTTGTTTTAGCCCATCAGGGACATATCATATTGTTGACAGCAAGAATGTAGAGCAGGAACTCACTCACTCACTCTCTCGCTAGCAAGCACACATTGTTGTGCAATGGAAGGCGTCTGGGTGCTGCCTTGTAAATTAATCGGCTTTTAGCTGATTCATGTTCTGTTGTATGAAATCCGTCCTTGGACTTTCAAAAACTTATATGTGAAGACTTGTATCCCTCCTGGGTGGCTTGGACGAGCGTTTGTATTCCCTTGACATACGTAACGTAGGACGTAAAATACACAGGGCGAATGGGCCATACGACCAATCTTATAACCGGAAAAGCTGTTACGAACACTCAAGCAAACCAAAACTGGTCCGGCTTGCATAAGCGTTCTTATCTCCTGTTTATTCGTAAAGGTGTACGTAAAATACACAGGGAGAATGGGCCTTACGACCACTCTTATGACCGGAAGTGGAGAAAATAACGCTCATGCAAGCCAGCCCTGGGA
This sequence comes from Lanistes nyassanus, assembly GCA_004794575.1. Lineage (NCBI taxonomy): Eukaryota > Metazoa > Mollusca > Gastropoda > Architaenioglossa > Ampullariidae > Lanistes > Lanistes nyassanus. The sequence continues at coordinate 735,651 of SMGT01016276.1, forward strand.
CATAGGCTGCCTGCTCGAGTCCTCTGAGCGTCTTGGTCCTGAGCAGTCTCTCTAGCTGTTCCCAGTTGTCTTCCATCCTCTTAGTATCTCTCTGTGTGAATTCTATAACGTTTCTTTAGTTATTTCTGCAGAGGCATCAAGCATCGGCTGGTATGAGCACATAAAATATTCATCATGCTAGTTTAAAGATTTATACTGTAATGTTATCAATTTGCATTATACAAGGCAGAAGTCACTGTGCGCTTTTTGCTTATATATATATATATTTCTTTTCTTATCAACAGAGGTATCGGCTTCAACCCGCGCCTGATGGGCTCTGTTACATTATAATGGCGTTACGTTAAATTTATCAACAGCCCGTCTAGTCCCCATGCGACCCGCAGTAAGACAACACCGGAGGACAGTGCAGTTTACGTCTACAGGGCTGGGTCCCAGGTCATTCAGCAATAATTCAGCCAAGATCTCTTGTCATTTATTGCTTTTAGATGGGAGCTAATTAATTAAAACAGCACCTGAGCAGGGGATGTAGGGGATTCTAACTACAAAACTGAGAAAGGTGCCTGTGTGTGTGGCGGATTCTATATTTCGCATAGTAGCGAATTCTATTATGCTGTTTCAATCGCAGAGAAATGAGAAAAACGTCACTCACTATCCTAGTCTCAACCACTGAGCTACAGCGGCTGCAGCAAGCCACTGGGGTGGAGTGCTGGTGGTGGTGGTGTGTGGAGGGGGGGGGGAGAGGAAACAATCTCACGCTGGGGTTATCGATGAGAAGGGAGAGATGGAGGTTGGTGTTGGTAGTGGTTTTTGCCAAGCCGGCTAAGGAAATATCTGAACAAGACACGATCTGTCAGCTGTGCACGCGGTGTGTGCTACATGTCAGGTGGTCGATAATATTTCCTTCCGTCCGCTGCTGGTTACAGTGACAGTGGGAACACGCGGAAGGAGATTTGCGGTCTGTGACTCAGAAGTAAATATTTACTAGCGAGTGACAAATATTGTCCTCGTTTTACATCTAGGACAGTCACACATGCAGCGGCACATCCACCCATCTCGATAATGTTACCTATAAAATGCTCTGACATAACATTCAAACGTGTACAGAAACGCGAGGAAAATAATGCCGTTCTAAAGCGGTGCCTATAAGAGTTTAGCGTCACATCGTAAGATTGCCATTTTAATAAATTCAAATGAGCATGTAAAATGAACTTTAACGACTTTTAAATGTAGGTCTATATTTTTCGAAAATTCCATTTAAACGGATAATTGAAAAAGAAGTGGGGCTAACATAGACGTTTGGACTGAATCCTGGCTTGTTTAGTTTGTCAAAAGCTTATCAAACTTCGTGGAAAAAACGATTGTCCAGCTTTTCTCAACCTTTGATAATATTTCTGTTTGCTAATGTCACCACTGCCATTACTTCAGTTTTACTATCTTTTTTCCTACCCCTACCCATCCCCCCAGATTTAAAAAAAAAACTTCGCATTAAGAGCGCTACAAGCATACCATTGAACTTCGCAGACAGCAAACTCGCTCTCAAGCATACGATGACAGCGTGCAGGAAGCAGCCTCTGGCCATGAGAGTGATAAGAACGATAACTCCTGACTCGCTACGCCTTTGCAGGCCTCAATTTACAAAAGAAGATACGCGGTTTATTTAAAGCAGATCGACTGCAAAACTTGGCTTTATTTTGAACTGTAGCACATCGCGATATAACTCAATCTGACAAGTCTTTAAAAGTTGTCAAATTTAACAGTTATACCCTGCGAAACCTGTAACGAACTTCTTCGTTTAGATGTCCTACAGAAAAACTTTTGGGTTTTGTCTCCCACCCCGCCCCCACTCTATTTAATAGACCAGCCTCGCAAGAGGGATGCTTTCTGGGGGCAAGCTAGGGATGCAGGAAACGTTATCTGCGAGATTATTGATCGTCTGGGACTTCTCGTTTCCAGCCGCAGAAGCGACACGTTCCGGGTTTTGGGCTCATAGTCTTACTGTGCAATGTGCCGACTCGCGTTCCTTCTCACAAAGCGTTTGCCTCCAACAGTCAACGAACAAACTTAAATTCGTGGCGAACCCCAACATTCGTGGCCATCAATACAGGGATTAAAATAATTCACCGTTTTGCCAAAGAATTTTCGTAATCTTTTTTATTACTAAACTATCAAATAAATGACCCGCCCCCCCCCCCAACTACCCCTTATCATCCTCCTTTTTGACACGAAAGTTGCGAACGGTGCGAATGTTTTGGGAAGTAGAACTGGAGTCTGGCCTAGGTGAATGTTCCTGGGCCGCTTAGGCTCATCTGGCAAAGCTCCAACACTGGCTCGGCCGATGTTTTGCTTCCTCATCGACGCGTCCTCTGACGCAGTCCCACTCTCCATCCCCTTTCACGTGTCGCAGAGAGAAAGTTGGCAAGTCTTGGGAGGAGAGAGAGGACAACGTCACAATGCACAGTAGGCGAACTTCCTTGATAGAATATCAAAGCTTAGTTTAGACAGAGGGTAAGAGACGTTTGGTTTGCATCAATAGTTAATAATGAAATGACACATTTACAATTCCTCTGGGCAAACACATAGTTTGGGCCAGCGTACATGTCTGTGTTTTGTCTCGACACACTTATTACATAACCTCTAATCTTGTGCCTCTTTTTCTTTTTTTAATCTAATCCGTTTATCTCCTTTACTCGGTCAGGGGCCTGCTGAGGCATTCGAAAATATAGTCAGAGGTAAATATTTTCAGAAACGAGCAATTATATAAATTATATTAACAAAGGCCGAGATGACCAGTTTTTTTCATGACCATGACTCACACGAAACCTTTCATTCATCAGCAGCATCCACAAAACTGAGCTGCTCGAATGACGAGCATCTCCAAAGGGCGAGTTATTTGTATCATATTCACCCTGCGGTCCACAATTGATTTTGTTTTGATCTGGTGGGTAAAAACCGCTGGTTCTGCGAGATTCGAGAAATGTTAAAAAAAAAAACCTGTTGTTTTGGGGAAATGGGCGATCGATTCTAGCGCTCTGGCCTCCCTGACTGTTTAAAGTATGCGCTGAGAAAATTGCAGTAAGTGCATGAAAATTTATTTGTATTAAGTGTATTTGTACAACGCATCACCGCGTTCATTGAACGCAGTCCGTGCGCTTGACCCACTAACATATACAGACATAGGCAGTACAAAACTACACAGAAACTATACCAAGTATACAACAAGAGGAGAAGGCTAAATTACTGAGCAACGTCGTATTGATGTACAGGCAACACAGGAGAATGAGTGAAAGAACTCACCACCTACCTACATCCTGCATACATACATACATATACACACATGCATCCATTAACCCAATAGTGATCACAGCAGCATAGTTCCCGAATCACTTGATGAGAGATTATAATGTTTCTGGAAAAGGTACATTTTTAGGGCGCGTTAAAAGAGTCCAGTGACTGTCCGTGACGGATGTTGTGAGGCTGTGAATTTCACTGCGTTGGTGCTGGCTAACTGGACGCACGTTCCCCGTATGATTTGGTCTTCATCTTTGCCACCGGGAGAATGCGAGTGTCTGCTGATGACCGGAGTTGTTTGCCTGGTATGTAAGGCGTGAGGAGATCATTGAAATGCGAAGGAGCAGAGCCAGACAAGAAGCAAAAGCACAGTGTAGACAACTTGAATTCAATACGTGCTCGAACCGGTAGCCAATGAAGCACACGAAGCAATGACTTCGCGTGATCACGTTTCTTGCCCGAAGAACAAGTCGCGCAGGTGAGTTCTGAACTCTCTGTAGTTTCTCAAGGAGGTACTGAGAGCATCCGGCGAACAGGGCATTACAGTAATTAAGCCTAGTCAGAATGAATGCACAAACAAGGACGGCCTCTGGCAAATAGCACTAATTTTGTGTAGTTTAAAATATGCTGATCTGCAAATGGTTGAAACATGCTTGTCCAATGGCAAGGAGGGGGCGGGGGCAGGGAGTAATAAAAGAAGCGGGAAACGACGAAATGGTAAGAAAGAGGGGACGTGAAAGGGACGGAAGACGTAAGATTGGAAGTCTGCTTCTGCGCGCCCGCTCGAGAGAGAGAATCACACGCGCGTGTATGCGAGTTCTTTACCTCCAAATGTAATGTAAAATTCTCTATTGTTATTGTTCCTGTTTCTTTTATCTCACTGGTATTCGGCGCCTAAAGCATTCATTGTTAACGGACGCTGCGTTGAAGATAATTCTACATGTCCTATATGTCCAAGAAGGGTTATAAAATAATACTCTGACTTTGAACACCGAACACTAGAAAAACAGAGAGCTTACAATATAAAGTTCCATTCTCATTGTTCTCTGCAGGCAACTTCATTTACTTTAGTACAGCGTACAACATTCTCTCAGCAATCTGGACAACAGAGAGAAAAAACTTCGAGCGGGGTCACATTACACATGCTTATCATTCCATTTTAAGGCGGCAGCAGCAAACCAGTTGCCAAGTCAGGAAAAGGCTGAAACAACAGTCGTCATTGTAGCAGCTAATGTGGACGGCGAAAAAAGAAAAAAAAAGGTGGAGGGGCGCAAAAAGCCTGTGATCTACGCTGATGAAATTTATTTCATACACACATACACATCATCTTCCTTAATAAAAAATTAAGAATATTCATTTTCAAAGTACTCTTTGCAAAATATCCCACACGTAGTGCTGTAATATGCATTTGGTAGACGACAGAAATACGTATTTGAAGGGAGTCGTCCCCAGACTCGCTAGGTGAGAGGGGCACATAATTCATTTCATAATAATAAGGTGAGAACAAATGAGCACACGCTGGGGGCATGGGTGAGGGAAGGAATGCACATGGCGGTAGCACTGATCCACCAATGGGTTCCGACATTTCAATTCCACCAGCTCTTTTAAAAAATTGCAGAAAGGGACTGACTGTAAGTAAACTGACGCTACACGTTTTCTCAAATTATTAATCATTACTATGAATGGTGGTGAATTCATTACTATCAACCCTTTATCTCCACAGCCTTTCCATTTTTTAAGACCTACCCCACCAAAGCGTTAAGTCTATATCAGCTGAACGATACACATTTTTTTGTGGGGGGGGGGGGCACAAACGAAAGGGAGTTTATTGCATTGTGGGCTTTTTTTTTCAAACTACTATATACGTGGCTGAAGTTCTACAAAGTCTGCATATCTAAACAAACGTTCGAAACCTCTGAAAGATGCAAAAAGTATCTGAATAGTACATCACACGGCTTTTATTCGACATGACTGACAACAAAATCGAAATGCACTCACCCAACCATACCTCAGAAAAACAGAATATTAACTCACACTATTAAGAATTCCATTACCTAGTTACAGACCAGCAAACTACAGTTTCTCATCAGTCATAGCCAAAGTAACAAACATCTCATACAAACCTCAAGAAATCAAACAAACAAAAAAAAATAATAAAAATTTCTATGCAATCTTTTAGATGCAGACTGGACATACATTTTTTGGCCTTAACGCGGAAAAGTAGGGGTGGGAGGAAGCCTCCGAAAAGCACACATTTGCTATCACTTTCAGAAAATTCATAATGTTGCAAAGATGTAACACACGTCTTGCGTAAATGAAGACGACGGGAGAGGCAACACGAATGTACGTTAATGCCGAAATTTCTGAAATTATGCAAGATACATGGTTTCTCCTTTCTCTGCGTTTTCCGGCAGTTTACTGTCTCAGCCAGAAATCGGTTCGTTCTGTCTTGTGCATCAAGGCAAGCAAACAACCATCCATTCATACGCCTCGCGTACGCAAGTAACTGTACAATCAGACGCACGAGTAAAACAGACTTCTCGCAACGGCGTGTGCAAAAGATTTACCTTACAAACTTCAGATTACTCAATCTTCCGGACCAATGGCGCATTAGCAGTGTCACTGGAATGGGTAAGTAAAGCCAGATATGTTTGTGGTATCATTCATACACCAAAAAAAAAAGCAACCACCTCCCCCACCATGACTCAACCCCCCCCCCCCACAAAAACAAACAAACCCCAACCCAGGACAGAAAAAAGAAAAGTCAAAGCACTCTTCATGCATTAGAAAAGAAAATTCAGCCTTTAGTTCTTCAAAGTGAAAGAACTCGCAGCAGGAGGAATACAATGCACACAAACGATCTTGTTCCTTAAGCGATGTCAAAGTATGCAGTATAACGCTGTTCTTAAGAAAGCACAATTAAATAAAATAATACTTATTCAATGTCAAAGCTGATCCGCTAGCTTCATGTTATTCAGAATTGCGATGTTCAGCTGAGTGTAAAGCTATCATGCTGGAAATTTCAAGTTGAACACGACAAAATGTGCGATAAACATCTAGCCAGTAAACTATCTGCAACTTGCATTGCTGATTTAAAAAACTTACTGCAGACTTATCGCGGTCGTATAACCACCTTAGTCTCAGCTGAAAACAAAAACATGTCCAAACGAAAGTGGGGAGGCGTGTTTTTGGGATCTGTCACTGGGAGCATCAGAAGGTCCCACAGGGGTAAGGATAACCGACCCCTCTTCTGACGATACTTGGGTGACCAAGTGCTGGCTGTACAAGCAGAACTACCTGTAGTGTCACTTGGTCTGCCGTGGCGCTGTCTTGTAGCAGGAATAATGATAAATTTCGCCCAGCGGGGTGTAATAGAAAGCGCTGCAAGCAAACACAAGCATACATGTACACAAACGCCCAAGTTAAAATCATGTACACACACACACACACACACACAGGCACACGCACGCAAACAAAATGCCCACGTAGCCACCCACGCATACTGATGAAAACGATTCCTTTTGAAACTGCACAAAGTAAAATCTTACAGCATCATACAACGAGTTTCATAACTAACACATATATACGATATACACCACAGACAGACCTATGGGAATCCCTCTGGTATGCACGTAACTGCAGTTTTTACGCCTCTAACGTACTGGGACTTTTTTCTATCGTTGTGTGCGTGCGTGCGTGTGTTTATGTGCGTGTGTGTTGGGGAAGGAGGAGAAGTAGAGAAGCTACAAAGCAAATATCTACATAGACCTTTCCACCCTATCCTTTGTGGAGCGATATCCGTGACGACAGCTTTGCTGAATGCGGTGGTGGAGGGGGGATACATGCGAGTGTTTACATGGCAGTGTTGCTCACGGAAGATTCCACCAGAGAAACAGAGAGAAAGGGAGAAGGGGAGAGAGCATTTGCGAGGGACGGTGAATATGTGTGTGCGCGCGCGTGCGTGCGTGTCTGTGCGTACATATTCGAAGTGGTCCAGAAAGTAGAAGCATGGGCGGAGACGCGATGCTCGCACAGTAGCAGCCTGTGAGACACCACACTCTCTAGCGCCATCATCCAGGACTAGTTAGCCGATGCCGCGAGATGTACAAAACAGTACAAAGACCCACTTTCTCGGCCTGGCCCCTATACACTGCTCCTATCTAGGATTCCCTCGAGTCTGGTGACCAAGGTAACTGAAAGCCACTTGAAACGGGTCTGGCGCTTTTTCCCTAGCAAGGAGGAGACAGCCACATTTAATCGGTGTTAATAACATTGTTTGTGAAGCGACTGGCTGTCGACACCCAAGGACGGAACTTGTAAAATACTTTTACCGGACATGACCCTGGTAAGTCGCAGCCGTTAAAAACGATTTTTCCCGGTAGAGGTTTCAAGCCGGGGGAGGTGGGTAAAGAAGGGGCTCGTCGCAGGAAGTGCCGTGCTGGTATGTGCTGCAAATTGAGCCGGTCTAACATTCAGCACGGGTAAACAAAGTGTGAACTGAAAGAACATAACTAGGTTAGAGACGGACAGATGGAGAGTTGACAGCTTTATAAAAGTACAAACATGATTTATTTTCTTTCTAGATGGGGGGAGGGTGTGACAAACTTGTTGCAGGGTAACAGACGGTTCCATACAAGTTTCTCTAGGTTGCTTTTAATAAGCAGTGTTCTCAAAGGCGGACGAGGAGTGGTGTCCTAACGGCACCGGATGTTCTGCGAACTGTGAGGAAGTTTAAAGCTGGTCATCGTGTCTGTCAGGGTAGGTCTGTCTCTGTTGCTCTGAAGAGGGCATTCTAACAGTGGGCGTTGTACAGTGTCTGGGATGTTGCAAGTGGGACATAGCGCTATTCCTGGCGCTGCAAGAGGACGACCAGTAGGGTCTTACAGTGTAACCCAGCAAACTATGGCATGTCGTAACATGTAGACTGCATGTTATACGTGTTAACTGTTAACTGATTTTAGTGATTTATTGATAACTGCTGGTTTGTGTTACTTCGTTAGTCTTAGCTACTCGCTTCTGACACTGCAAAGCGGTACGCAGTCTGTTTTGTATGCAATCTTTCACGCCACGAAACAGCATTCAATAAAACCTTTCACCTTTGTTGGAAAATATACTGCACACATCTGAGTTAGGACTCAGGACAGGGCATCATACACTGCCTACGCAATGCAGCAGACATCTCTTTCGATCGTTTTTCTACTTCCTTTGTTTTGTAAAAGGAATGTGTTGTCAGTGCTAGCAAAGAAAGGCTGCCCTATAGAAACACATTAAGGTCATGACACATACCATCCCCCAACCGTGAACCTATGAACATCCGCTTAACTCTGAATAACAGTCTGTTTAAAATACGTGAACAACTGTAACTGCTTGTTCTCCTCAGTCTAAACGCATCGACGTTACGACTTCCATCGTTAAAAGTCTATGTTTATAGCTAACAAAGGCCTTAACACCCTGTATTAGATCCTCTCTGACCCCCACCCCACTTAACACCCCGACATCAGTCCTCCGTGCCCTGGGGATGAGCTGACTAAGTAGAAGGGGGTTGAAAAAAAATGCTCTGTAAAGCTTACTTTGCCGCATTCTGTCATGTCTACGGCTCAGAGGTTAGTGCAGACAGCCTGCTAGATTTTTGTTTTCAACAGCACACCGCCAAGGAGCGTCTGAGTCCCAACGTGCGCTGTTGATGTCAAGTGCGCCATCGCGGTCACCTGTTCTTGCACCGCGCCGCAAGGTCAAACACAGGCTGCGTACATTTTACGCCGGCGTCAGATGACTGTCACTCGGCTCTGAGACATGGGGGGGGGGGGGGAGTTTTGTGAGCGATCCAAGTAGTCAAATAACTTGTCGGATACCCTTGAAGAAGCCACATTGTAGAATACTAAAAGTTTGCCATGTAGGGTTTCTTACGCGCAACTTTCAGTTTACGCAAGTCAAGAAGGCCTTGCCACTTGCACGATACCAGCGACTCTTACACTCAGTAAATTAACACAGCACATCGGATGCCTGCTGATTCTGACAATACTGCAATGAAAACACTTTGCGAAATTTAAATGTGAACACCAGAGGAATCCCATAGAGATATTTTGCTAACGATTAACGTCAAGGAAACAAGAAAATGGTTCTTTCTTCATATCATAAATATTCGCAACTTATATACGCGGTGTCTAGCATATCTGCCAAACCCAGAACCCAAAGCTACGTTAACTCTAACACCAGTTCTAGCAGGTGATGACTAAATAAAAACATACTCTCATCTGAAGCCTCCGTTTGAACGGCCCAACGGCTGAAAGTTGGGTGCATTGTCTCAAAACGTGCGTTCACGAAAGTGGAGACGTACAAGTATGGTCCTTAAAAGGCGATTTCTTTGAAAGCATTAATGTCTCCTCTTTGTGTAAAGTCGCACTCTTGGACAACGCACTCAACTTCTTCAACAAGCCACTCACCTCTCTCCAATTCTCTTCTTGCAGGCAGGACAGAAGGTGTCCTCAGTAATATCAATCCGACCTTTTTGCAGATGAATCCTGTCCTCCGTCACCTGTAGATAGAGCAGGCGGGCACGCACGTCATTTTTTACAAGTACCTGTTGGGTGGGGTGGGGTGGGGTGGGGGATTCGGCAGGATGCTCTAGCACTTGTAACCCATTTCTATTTTCAGAAGTGGTTGTAGATTTCCAAACTGCTTTTTAAGAAGTGGTCATTTTTGAGGGAGAACAGGAAACATGAATGCTGAGAGGAGGGAGAGAGAGAGAGTGGGGTGGGGAAGAACCGGAAGCAGAACTGGTCGGACAGGGGAATTCTGTGTGCTGTCATGCACTGAACGAGACTGATAGTCAGGATCTGTGCAGAAGCTTCAACACATAGTAACCACGCCCCCCCGCCGGGCTTTTAAATGCCACTGTTTCACTCTGACTAAATGAAAATCAACATTTATACTAGGCGTGTTTATATTCTGTGTAAAACTAAGGCAATCCCATTTCTCTCTCCATCCGAATAATTACTGAACTCTTTTTCCGGACTGACTGACTCCGACTGAGACTAAGCTTTCTTATAAAGCGCAATTCCTCAAAGTGCTTTGGACAACCAGCCACAATACAAATAAATAAGACTCACACAACACGCAAGCACATCAAGACGCATCGCAGCCTCCACCAACCTCGCTCACTCACTCTCGCTCTCTCTCTCACACACACCAACAAGCTCAGTGAAATCAGCAGAAGGCTAGATACCAGAGATAGCTTTTGAGCTATGCTTTAAGCGAAGCAAGCGAAGAGACATTCCTAAGTTTAGCAGGCAGCGAGTTCCAGACATTAGAGGCAGCAAAACTAAGAGAACGCTGGCCAAAAAGCGTTGAGACTGGTTTTCGCGACTGTAAGAAGCTTTTCGGAGTCTTGCATGAAGCCTGCTGCCTGTCTGTCCGTCTCTTAAAACAAAGGCAGGTGGTTTGGTAATGACGGAGGCATTTTCTGCGCACATGTGCAGTCTGCGCAATCACGGGTAAGAAGACTAGCACGCGCCGCACAACCTGCATGCGACGTGCGTATGGTTGCCGCAGTGTTTCCGTTTTCCCCACAGGATCCCCCCGGCCGGGCCTCCGCTGACTCGTGCTATTATTTTTTTCAGGTGCCTCCTACTGGACTGGGGGAGGCGAAATTAATTCCAACCACGGTGCTAATCTCAAGGCTCTCGGTAGGCGGCCAGCACGGCTTCACGGCTGCTGCCAAGAAAGATCATCTCGACTGGCTCCACAAACTGTCTATGAAGCCATGAGTTCTCACGGGATTGCAACGAGGAGAACCTAAGCGCAACGCTGCACGATGGTTTGACTTCATGACAGGTGCATATGTAAGGTTTCATGCAAAACTCAGTTTGAACACACGCACGCACACAAGCAGGCATCGCGTACGCATGCACACCGACCGACCGCTTCCCCGACACCTGTAATATCATTTATCAAAATACATCACAAATAGGAATCAGGTTTCTTCCGCATAGGGATATACATAAACCCTCCCTCCTTCCAAAGACCAGTTCGGTTGATCTAATGCAAGCATTCGACAGTTGAAATTAATCTGGCGCCCAGCCACACTGCTCAGACCAACATCACTGACCACGATCGATGGCGAAGCAAACCGAAAATTCCAAGAAGCATAACTCCAATGAACGAAAGAGACGCACGTGCTTCCTCACCAAGGTCATGCCCGCCCTCTAGCAAGCACAGATCATTCAACATAAAGAGCTTTCTACACCGGACGACTGAATATAGACATGGCCACATTTGGGGAAATATGAGACCCACAAGTGCATCCAATCTTTAATGAGGAGAAAGGCGAAGGGGAAGGTGGGGGAGAAAGACTGATGATGTCGAAATAAGCTAAAGCTCAGTAATGACTTGAAGGCAGCTGCGCGTCAGACGATACGACAATCTCATGTGGATAACTCTGTGTATTGTCGTACACCAGCCTTCAGGAAGCGATGGAAGCAGGAGGCGCTCGCGCCAAGCAACAATCTTAACCGGTTTCTGTAGCGGTCTGTGGATCGATACTCGTGCAGACTGCGGTCTTCGCCAGGGAATACGCAGAGACACAGGTTCTTCTCTTTGTCAGCCCTGATTTAGAGTGGAAGCTTGTCTAGGGGTGTGTGTGTGCGCGCGTGCTTGCGTGTGTGTGTGTGTGAGAGAGAGATCGAGGAAGGGAGGGGGGTGTCAGCGTGGGGACGTCTAACAAGGGAGGTAGTCTTATAAGCTCCCTCCCAAGGAAAGCTATTTATCAACAGCTGAGGAAGAGTGTAAAACCCGCCCCCCTCCCCCCGCCCTCTCTCTCTCTCTCTGTGCGGACAGAAATTTGAACAACAGAAACGAACAGAAAGGGAAGAAAAGTCTCTTTGGGGAGAAATTGAAGGCGGGGATGGTTTTCTGTTGAGGTTCCACAAAATACTGCAGCGTGTTGGATTACTTTTTCTTGCTTGTGTTTTCAGAGGACTGAGTCGACCCGTGTGAGACGAGCTGTAACACCCCTGGAACCATGAAGCAGCACAATGGCTCTCCCTCTGCGCTAGGTAACCTGACAAGCGCAATACGCACAAACACCTCTCTCCACCTCCTCCTCAACACCCACAAAAACATACACAGGGTGGTAAACATGAATGAGACTTGCACACGTTTACTACGTCGGTGTCATAAAAATCTTCCAGGCGTGTGGCCGTAAATTCTCAGATTCGAAGAAGCTCTTCCTTCAAGCCAGCCAGTGACATGCATGCTGGTCCCTTGGTGGGGTTCGGGCCAGCCAAAATTTGTTTGCAAACGGACAACAGGCAGGTCCCCCTGATCAGGCGTACTGCGGCAAGCAGCGCTGGACGAAATGGATGCTAGATAGACGAAGGGGGTGGAGTGGGGGCCGGGACATTGATCTGATTGATAAAACCGAGGCAACAAGAGTTAGTCGTGTCTAGAAACTCCTGGGCTGGTTGACCTAACTTTGCCTTGGTGACTCACCGCGGCCCACTTTAGAGGCGGCCATTTTTTGGGGCCTCTCTGTGGAACAGAGACGAGTTTTGCAGAAGGCGAGGAATCTGAGCAACGCCAGGTAGGAACATCGAAGCCCCTCAGACCGACCTTCGGACCTCTGTCCTTGCCCTCCAGCGTCGCTCGCGTTCCTGGTGTCTTTCTTTCCTGGGTGCTGTGGGACATTGTCCAAAGGTGAGTGTTATATAGGTAGATGGTGACGTCTGAGACCCTGTATCCGACTGCAGGTGGTCATACGTCATTACCAAGCCCCACTTGCAATCCTCCCTTCTACAAAACTCGCCTCGTTCTGATCTTCGCTCTGCTTTGAAGCAACAGTGAACCCTTGTTCTAAAAATTCGAAGTGCAACTCTGAAAAAAATTTGTCCGTTTAGCGAATAAAACATCGTTTTCGACCGGGAGGGGGAGGGAGTACTTCGCCCCCTGGATCCCACCAGGGTCTAGGCAGCGTTTGGACGCTGCCAAAAGCATTTCAAGCATCCTCTCCCCCTCGCAACCTGACTGGTCCGGCCCTGTGAATAATCAATCGATAGTGTGACTCGCATAACTTAAGTCTGTATTCATGAACTGTTTGGTCCACACACCAAATATACATTATATTATTTACACACAAAGTTTTCGCTTGGGTACAAACTTCTGTAATGCCGTCATTTATGCTGTGCAATAGAATAAATGTGTCAAAGGATGGTGACCAGTCTACTGACAACTAGGCTGACTGTGTAGCAAAAAGAAAGCGCAAACGCATACTCGCAACACTATCATACAGTTAACATGAATACCGATAGTTTGTCACGTGATCGCAATCGGCTTAGGCTTAACCAGCGGCCATGAATACAGCTCCTGATCATTATTTTTCTAACGTGCATTTCACTTCCACGTCCAGCTTCCTTACTCGTTTTTTTTTCCTTTGGAACTTACATTTTCGTCATTTGTTCGTTTTGGCGCCGTACCTAGTGACAAGAGATAAAATGTGCAGCTAACAAGGAGACACAAAGACAACAACAACAAAAAAAAGCAGCCCTTTTCGCTTCCACGCGCGGCATGCGTCACGACATTCATCATCATCATCATCATCATCATCATCATCATCTAGTTTTAGTTTGTATCTGTTTTGGGTTGTCCTGACGAAGGGATAACATCCCTAAATGTTGACGCTGTTTTCGTTAATTTAGCGTTGTTCAGTACCTTTTTGTCATCTTATTTTTATTCAAAGCGACAGTCAGCTGATGCTTTTCAGTATCAGAACGCAATGCGCTAATTATATCGGAGATTTTTGATGGCTAAATTTAAAATCACTCTTTATCTATTCTCCGGCCTAATACACACTCGTGAATAGACGTGCTTAGTACAGCGTTCGGCCTGAATAGCTGATCAGAGGCGAGGTTCTAAGCAGGTGATAAGAGAACACTAAACGGTCGTCCTAAATATAAACCCAGGGGATGAGAACGACCTCACACTGGCCCTCACACCACGGCGCCCCCATCATCCTAGTGAGCATCGCGCCATTAAGCGTACAGCCCCCCTCCCCCAATCATCTCCAACCCATCCTGTGCCAAATGCGTTCTGTAAGCTAATGTAACCTCAATTATTTTTAGAACCTCTCCGACTCTCCTGTCGACCCCCCCCCCCCCCAACTCGCCTTCTCTGCCTCTGTCACATGCAGAACCCAAACGCAGCGCGTGCGAAGTGTCTATTTCAGAAGTACAGTGTAGTACATTTTCAGAAACTGACGCTACTCATGCACGTCTGCATCAGGCATTATGTGCAACAAGGCCATCTTCCAACTGCGCGGCTGGGGGTGGGGGTGGGGTTCTTTGCACACGCCCAGGCTGGCTTGCACAGGACCTCGTATCTCCTTTCCAAAGGTAAAGGTCAGATAAGACGCAGAGGCGAAAGGGCCTTACGACCATTCATGACTGGGTGTGCACAGCAAAATGCTCATGCAGCCAGAGTTCTATAATGTGGTCTCAGACAAAGCGAAAGGAAACGTTTCATCTCTACCAGGGCTGAAAAAAAAAAGTTTCGTTCAAATGCCATGGTGAATGTCCGCAATAACAGGCGGTATTGTGCTATCAAAGTGCCGTCTGAGCTGCTCGACCTCGAGATCTACTACTTCCCCTACAAAGGCAGTGACCTTTCAATACGTGAGGTCACTAGTCCAGCTATTGTATCCCTACCCGGCGGGAGATCTTTGCAACTGTAAAATCACAATTCACACTACCCTACCTATCCCTTCTTCACAGCCAGTGACATAGCAACTGTACGACCGTCTTGAGTTCTAGCTGTGAGCTGTGACGTCATCGAGTTCTACTTCTGTCCCCTCTCTACTGTTGCCCTAAACGGTCGCTGACCCCTGAGTAGCTTTGAAACTGCCAGTCCAACTACTGTACCCCTACAGGGCCAGGACGTGATTTTTCAGTCATGATTAGATTGCAGTTTGCTCTTGCCAAATGGTTTTTGTCTCCTGGGGTATCAGGTTTTTACTTATATTCAAACAGTGCATTCTCTCAGACTGAGGCGTCATGGACACTGTTTTTACGTAGCTTTCTCTCCCTGTTCGCAAGGTTCTTCTTTATACTAAGTTCTCTGTAAAGTGTCCCACGCCAACCCACTCCCCTTTCTTAATTAACGCGTCGAATAAGCGTCTCGACTTCATCAAACTGGTCAATAGAAGCCACTCCATCCACTATCAACAAAACGCTACTTTTAAAAGGCCAGTTCGAGTTTCTTTACAGACACACATCTCCTCTAAAACTTCGGGGAGAAGAAACAACTAACTGGAAAGATCTCTTAACTGAAATGAAATGAGGTCTTTAATACACGCGGCTGGATAGTACTGTGCGACTGTTTTCAAACGACTGGGTCGAGCTGCGTAAAGCTGCTTAACGCACTGCATACAGACATTCGAAATCTGCTGTGTTGAAGAAGTCGCACAGGGAGGAATATTTAAATTTAAAGTATCTCGGGTATAAAGCTGTTATCTTACCCAGCCTCTTCAAAAACTTTTGCACAATGCTAGAACTATTTCGGTTCTCATGGGCGACATGGTGACGAAGCCTTTTATGCTAACGAGCAAGCACTTCAAAGCATGCCGACTGATGCACGCGGAGAAATGAAAGATATGCCTTAGCGACAAAAATGAAAGATGTCCTAGCTGCAGGGAGTAATCAAATGAGAAAAGTATGCAAAGCGAGAGGAACGGAACAGCAAGTCCTTGAGGTACGAAGGATGAAGAGAAAGAGAGAGATGGAAAGTGCAAAAGTCTCGACAGGCCACAAGTGCTGACAGAAAAGTGGGGTGGAGGGAATCCCTTTCATCTGCAATTCTGGCTGCGTCTGCAGGTGATAACTCGTGTAATGGCTGGCAGCCGCTCTACATTAGCAGGAATTCAAGTCACTCTTTGGCTTGACTTGCACTTGAGGACGTTGCCTGTTGCTGGAGCATTAACGGCGCCCAGTCTTCCCTAGTGCGCTTCGTTTCCGCGCTGTTCACCTGGACATCGGCGCAGCTAAACAACCTTAGATGGAGTACTGCTTGCAGCGGTAGTGTACATACAGTGCCATTCTGTAGCTCTACTCGATACTGCTGGACACGCGTTTACCGTCTTGCCCAGCGCTTTGGCTTCCACCTGCAGAATAGGACCCGAACAGTGGAACAGAAAAAAAAAAAACTACAAAGGAGAGGGTGGAAGGGCGAGGAAGGGACACATACACACACGCACACGCACGCACGCATAAACACACCGCACGGGTATACATTCGAACACTTCAGATACTCAGCAATAACAAGAAATTGCACTCCACAATAAGTCCACAGAGGAGCCAGCCACAAAACCCGCGATTAAACAGTGGACTAATTCCCGATAATGGGTTTGCCTAGTCCATGAGGGATTTCCGACAGACACATGCCCGCAGGGCGTAGGCAGACAGTGTCGGGCGAATGTGCGAGTCTGTGCGCGCGTGCGTGTGGGTGGGTGGGATAAGCACCGCATAAACACCCTAGCCAGTACTGTGCAATAAAGGGTCCACGTTTGCCGACAGCAGAGGGCTCCAGAAGCTCAGCCATATATGGCTTCCTGTTCTAAAGTTGGGATCACACGGCACAACTAACTTCAATGAAAACTGCAGTAAAGAAGAGCCTCAGTGTCTGCAGCAGAAGTTTCGGGAAACTGTGATCAAGAGTTTCCAGCACAACGTCTCACCAACACGATCTCTTTGGGAAAATCCTTGTTTGTGCAGAATATAACAATCCATATTCTTCTATCGGGAAAACCCCGTACTTTGTAATGTAGCGAACAGCTGGAAAATTTACTGTCGATGATTTCGCTCGACTTTATTAAACAGTCCAAGACCAGCCTTAGCTTCACGGATACCACCAGCGGCACGGAGTACTTCTTGCGCAGGCCATTCCACTCTATTCAGAGAACACATACCCTCTCACCCCTACTCTTTCTTCTCTCTTCTCTTCCCGCTCATGCACACGCATGCACGTATACCAACAGAGCTGCAACGCTGGAAAAGTGTTACGAGAGTTAACAAGTCCTTTCAGCCAGCCCGAGGCAGCGACATTCCGTATGTCATCATAGGCGGAAACGTTTTCTGTCCTTCACTCCCACCACCCAAGAAGTCATCATACTGGAAAGTCAGGCCACATTTCTGGCCAAGGTCGACGTGTTCCTGCTCTCTGCTCTCATTCAACCAACTTATCGATCTGTTGTCGCAGCACAGGCTATTGCAGTCTGTAACACTAATAATTAATATACCATAAAAGCCGTGCTCTACAAGACAAGCGCTCAAAGAGTGCTACTGTTCACTTACATGCGAACCCCCGCCTGCACACGTACACACACTAGATAAAAAGTCGTAGCGACAACAAGGAGGAGACGTAAGTGACACTTTCCGACGTAGCAAGCCACACGCACAAACACGCTCAAACAATCCAATGCCGAAGTACACTTTTGCCTCAGCTGCGTTAAAAAAAAAAACAACAACAACCGCGCCGCAGACCCCACGTGCTTCTGAATGATCTTAGACATCTTACAGTGAATCTGTGTTTCTTTTGTTCCACACATCGAGTACTCCCCAAGGCCATCAGCTAGGTCAGCAAGAGGGGGAGCTTTACGGACCCAAGTAACGCCAACGATGCTAGCTGGCGATAGCAGTCGAGTGATATCGCCGGATAACGTCCCTGGTTTCCCCGTCTCTATAAAGCTCGCCTCAATTCGCTGTCGGCGTATCCCAGCCATGTTCGCTTCTAATTTGCGGCATATGTTCTGCCCACATTATCGCATACTTTTTCTTCAAGTCTGCCAAACCTTGCCCAACGAAGTCTCTGGAAGGACATCGACACATCCGACCCAAGCGCTTGTCAGTAACTAAAAGCTATTTCTCCCTTCTATGCAGGTTGGGCACTGGTCAGACAGTGAGGTAGAATAAAGCAGGTGTGAGTGTGTGGCGTGTCTCGAGTTTAGAGCGATCAGCCCTCATCGAACACCGTAGACACGTTTACCTGAAATCCACCCAAGTGTTTTTCTGCTCGAAGAAATGTGTACAATTTCCAAGAAATTGTGTACTTCATCGACGCAAGACGGTATAACTGTTTCTGTCCTAATTGTTTGCGCTTCATTTTACCACACCTCTTTTAACCAAAATTAAATTTAAACAAATTATCTTTAGTTAAAACATGTCAATTCCAGGAAGGTAACACTGCGGGGCAAAATCTGCAACACAGAACCAAACCAATTTATTAAACGACCGAGTATTTTAGGACTGCAAAACCGATGGCGTTGGCAACCCGTTGTGACAACTTTAACATCGTACGACTTGTTATTCGCGCATGCGTACCCACACGGCGTCACTTCTTTTAAATAAATGCTGAATTCTAAACCCCAGTCTACCCCTTCCTCCTCCCCTAAACCCTTCCCCAATCGTAACCCTAATCAACTGTTTAATTATTGAATCTGTTTTAAGGAAGCCAGAGAATGCGCATGTGCGAGTCGCCGGAAGCACGAAAGTACGCATGTTCGGGTCTACGGAAGAAGAGTGCATATGCTTGAGCAAAACACACACAAAAAAGTCCTAAAGGGTGGCTTGCATGAGCGTTCTTCTCTCCTATTCATACGTAAAAGGTGCACGTAAAATACACAGGGCGAACGGGCCGTACGATCACTTTTATGAGGAGCAGCTATAAACGCCCTATAGCTCGCCACACCGGAGGTTGGTTTTGCGGCAGACTTCGTAGGCAAGCGCTATCAGTTGACCTCATGGCTCAGGATGGCGTCCTCTCCAGACACAAGTACAGCGACTGTCACAGCCTAGAGCCTCAAACCAACTGAATAGGCTGCTTTTATCTATGGCAGGCCGGAAAAACAGTCGTATCAAAAGAGTAAGCCACGGTGGTGGATGAGTCACCCGTGACAACCTGTCACAGCCGCTGTGCGGTAAAGCGTGTGGTCGTGAAAGTCAGACCAACTGCTCTACCCAGGCCTGGTATACAACGTGTTCATGATCGGGCGGCGTCTATCTCTTTCAATCTGCTGCTGGCCTGCTGCGACAATTGAGTGCTTGGGTGCCGAACGGTGCATGCGATGTGCACGTATGGTCGACCGCTCGAGACGACATCCATCCTTGCACTCAAAGATGTCAGAAAATTGCACTAACTAGTAAATATACGGCACAATTCCATATGCTGGATGTTAAAAATTAATTTTCATAACTCCCCCTTCCCCCTCCACTATCTCTTGCGCTATCTCTTCTAAGCAGGCACACTAAAGAAAGCTAAAATCCGAATACATATTACCGGTTCTTTAAAAAAAACCATAATCACTGGTTGATAGGAAACATCAAATATTAATGGCTGATGAGAGATTACTGGTTTTGAATGTTAGCTTATTGCTTGTTCATCACTGACAGTTACCACGCACATAGTGCACAGACCTGGCATTCGACTCAGTCCAGACACACAGTTTTAATAACCGGGGCCCAGAGAACTGTTCAGTGTCAAGCAGTTGCAAGACTTCGAAGGACTTATTCTCTTACATGTTAAGATTAAGATTTTTTTAAAAGGCAGCAAAGAGGCTATGGAAATACTGTCAGCACCATGCTGAGTCTTTCGGGACAGCAAACGACAAGGCCGCTGTATCTCTAAAGGGCAGGACTGTTTCACCGTTTTAATGCTGTGACCTGCTTTTTAAAATCACCGAATATGAAGACTGGCGTTCCCGCCTTTCGTAATCCGCCAGCAGGAGGGGATGGGGAGTGGTTGTGATGGTGGACGGGAAAAGCTGGGTGCGCGTGTAGTTTTGACATTCAAAAAGACCGGCAGTCATGGCTCGAGGTCTTTGCTGGCGGACTAGAGCGTGTGAACAGCTGGTGCATTCACATTCAGAACACACCACAAAGGGGCCAGCCTATCCACCCTAAATATGCTGCAATGTACTCCTTATGTGTGTAAGGTGTTCACCGACAGTCTGAAACTGTCATCCGCCATGCAAGATCGAGACATTAGCTTAGTCTTGTAATGTCGCCAGCATGCATACTGATATGATGGGCCAGGTATCTTGGACTATCGGCCAGCATGCACTGAGATAGCGGTCGAGACTTCCCAGCTGTCACTCCATGTGGAGGGTGATGAGGGGACAGTGACAGATTTTTACTTTGCAGATTGGGTTTTTCGAACACACCTACTTCAGCTGGCAGTACAAACTGAACAGAACTGTTACAAATTTTATTAACAGGTGTCTTGTGGTCTAATCTCAAGCAAGAATTAAGCCCATTTGTCAGGTTGCCTCCTTAATTTGCTGCACAAGCGTCATCTTTACAGGTGGCTACACGCATTACTGGCCCTGAAGGAGTTCTCCGACTCCCTCGACCTGAAAAAGTACTTTTGCGCTTGATCCCAGCCGTATGTTTGCGCGTGCACTGCGCGTGCATTGTTGTGCACATGCATGTGCACACGCACATGTGGATGCAAGTCTGTGCATGCAAGTGCTTGTGCGCGCGCTTGTGTACTCATGTATTTGGATGCATTTGCGAACGTGCACGTTTGATAAGAAATGAAGTTATAAAATTAACCAGCTCGCAAACTGTCCGCTGCCGATTTGCATGGATTTTGCTGCGCACGCATTTCAGCCTCCATATAATATCATCATCGTCGTATAGCGCCCATCACGGATCTTAGCACATGCAAACGGGTCATGCAGCCAAATTAGGAAAAATACTTCATATTCACGGGATATACACACATTACATTTCACACTTGAACACATACGCGCGCGCGCGCGCACACACACACACACAAGTATATTTCTATTACCTATATTAACTATACTTCTGGTTTGACGAACCCCATCGTATAATTGAAAAAATATTACCGCTATACTTAAGTACTACGTCTGCTGATTTGACAGCTGTCAATGCAGCTGGCTTCACGCGCCTGTCATGTACGTCTTCGCTCTAATCTGGATCGCCGGGCAGGCGGAACAGACCAGGAGGGTTTATCTCGGTAGGAGACGGACGACTGAAGACGACTTTCTGACGCCCATACAGGTATGTTTGGAGGCCTCTTCAATCATAACTGATGTCACCTGCACACTGGAGGAAGGCAGCTAGTCACCAGGGCCCGCTGGCCGAAAATGTGAGTGCAAACACACAAGGAAAGCGTATATCCTGCATGAGGGCCGAACTGGGCATATTTTCGAACTCGGCGTCGTAAGTATGCCTCGTATGATCAAAGCTGCTCACCATCGGTCAATTATGGGATGCCACACTGCCGAGAAATAAGACGCCTCCATAAAAAGAGACCTCTACACAGACGCAGAATTAGACTTGCAATAAAAATATATACGCAGAGGTCATATAAACTTCTAGCGGCCAGTCTACAAAAGGTCAAATAAGAATGCAACGGGGCGTCTACATAAAGATCAAATAAACATGCAATAAGGCGTCTACAAAAATTTCAAATAATGCAATGGGAGGGGGATGTCTAAATAAAGGCCAAACAAACATGTAATGGGATGTCTACAGAAAGGTCGAATAAACGTTAATGGTCTGTCTACACAAAGGTCAAATAAACATCAAGTGGCGGTCTGCGCACGTCGAACGAGCAATGACCGTCTGCAACTCAGGTGAACAGGTAATGGGACGTCAACACAACATTCAAATAAACATGTAATGGGAGGTCTACCAAATAAAATCAACTAAGCATAAGTAAAAGACACATTCACAAAGGTCAAATAGGTATATAAGATGGACGTCTACACAAAGATGTCATGTATAAAAGAATATGCAGAAATCGGTAAGTCAGGTAGACAGGGACAATACTGACTGTAGCATTCCCAGCACTGGCGCGAACATAAAAAAATGAAACATCAACACATTTTAAAGTCCTCCCCTGTATTGCAGCCGACGGTTTCTATTCCGCTTTTTTTTTTAAGCAAGCAGAACCTCTTGCTGGTAAGTTTTGTTAGAAAGCTCTCTGTGTTGGCATGTTTCCACATCCTTGTTTAGAACGGTTCACAACTTTCCGTGTACTTCAAACTTACCACCACTCGCTGAAAATGAAAGCCTTGGAACGGTTAAAATCCCCTTTGTATTATTCTCGTTTGTATTTTCCCCCATTTTGTACTTAACGCTAGATATACTCTTTTGTTATTTTGTAGGCTCTGTACGTGGGAGTCACGTGTGTGTGTGTGTGGCATAAGGGGGTCTGTGAAGCTCGCACACAATAATGCTGGTGCATACTGAAAAGGCGCGATCTCAATTCGAACGTGGGAGTGGGAGAAGCCGAAGAGAAACGGACAGAAGGGCAACATAAATGGAGGGCAATCATGGTAATAGAGGCGTTCTGTAGACAGGTAACTTGGCCCATCACCCTTTCTCAAAGCGGGCTATGATGACTGATGGATATAAAAAATATGAAAGAATAAAATGTTCTAACAAAATAGAGAAATCTGTTCTTCCCAAGATCAGAACAACTGTGACGCAACAGTTGCGGCATTTCCAGAAAGGCTTTACCTCGACAGGCCCGTCTCATACGGAACAAGAAATCGCATTTCCTTCGCCTAATAACAGACACCTTGTAGTCAAGATTTTCTCTCCTATTATCACGATAACCTCTTGATTCATGCTCCAAAATCAAAGGGGATGAGGTGGGGCCGTAACAAACAGATATAGAAAATCAAGGACCACTATTTATTCGACTCGAGTCATCAAAAAACAAACACATGAGAAAACCCCCACACAACCTGACAACAAAGTGCCATTTTTTACCACCGGCATAAAAGATCTGACACTTCTAGAAAAGGGTTGGTGATATATTTTATGTGGGCGGTTTTATAACACAGTACCTGTCTGTCCAAAAATCACATCAACAACCCTCCAGCACTAAAGAATCCCCACCTCTCAGCAAATGAGGAAACCGCACATTTTTAGAAAACAAACATACAAATGGCCACACCCCACAGAACTACGGCAGCACAAGATGAGCCCGAGGCCACAAACACCATACAGTAAACTAGAGCGGCGCCATTCGTGCATCTGAAAGCCGTTTACGACAGGTCACAGTGCTCATAAATCACTTCTTGTGTATGGTATTTATAGCCTAAACATCTGAAAGCCGTTTACGACAGGTCACAGTGCTCATAAATCACTTCTTGTGTATGGTATTTATAGCCTAAACATCATGAAAGCAGTTCTTTGCCTTCTGTAGGCCAAATTGTTATGGACTTTACCGTCGGGTCAGCAATATATCTTTTCTTCTCAATGCGTAGCAATTCATCTTGGCAACATGCGTAACGTTCCAGTCAATCAAGTACGAACTTTTTTCTAGATCGCCACAAATTAACTGCCTCAAGACGATGCAAACCGAACTTCCACTGCTACAGAACACATCATTGGAATTTGTAATTTAACAAGAGCTGTAGCTTACCCGTAGATACTATAACACACCAAACTTAGTGCCGTGTTTGATAACATTTCACTGGCGCGTGATTTCCCCTGACTGTACCTCAGTATCATTGTCCGGCCTGTGACCACCGCGTTACAACCGAACATTTAAAGACAAACACATTTCTCTTCCTTCCGGTACACGACCTTCAACATTCTGATTCCAGACTTTCCTAGAACGACTTTTACAGATACAAGGAACGTAAGTCCGCCTTCTTCGCGCCTGTAGAACTCGCCTCAGATCCGAACAGCAACACTCCAAGTTCGTCTCTATCATCGGCAGAGCCAGACCTGCTAGGCGGCAGGCAGAGCGCCAGGGCTTGCAAGCTTTTCCCCCACCCTCTCCGCGCTTAACTCCACAGGTAGTGTCTGGCCTATATAAATATCATTCACACCTGCACCTGGACAGGCCGCCCCGGCTGGTCCGCATCTCTACGCGCATCTTTATTACACACACACACACAGAGAGAAAGAGAGAGAAAATCCAGCATCTGTTCATGTTTTTCCCGGGGTAATGAATATAGCCCGAGGTTGTGCCAAAGTGCTGAGTATGCAAGAAACGTGGGATCGCCTACACCTGTCAGGCCAGGTTGTAGAACGTATAGCATTAGCGCCATACTTCTCCCAGGCCCGGGTCAACCCCAATCTTTAAGAGGGTATAAGGGGGTGATCCACCTTTAAGGTACACATGGCTTACAACAAAATCCTACAATAGTATCCTGTGCAGCGAGGCATTTACATCAAACCCCTCCCCTACCTACATTCACTGAAAACACTCATTGGCAGTGGCTATATCCACATCTCCAAACATCGATCTGTTCTGCGCCGTGTTACTATTTTTATTTCCAGACAGCAAACTTCACTGGAGGCTGCAGCAGAGCAACTGGTCTTATCCGGAGACACAACATGGTGTTCTGATTAGACCCTCCCCCCCCCACTCGCCCCTGGACGCAATTCTCTGAAACTGACAGAACAGTTTTCCAGAAAACAGTAACATCACACCTAAATGCTCGGGAAGACTTCAAATAGTTGAAGCATGGGTGTAGATTTCTCACCGACTATTCTGGGTTTGTGTGACCAAAACTAAATTCCAGCGTTCTGCTGGTTTTGTGTGACCAGGCTATATAACCCAGCGTACCTTCACCACCCTTCAATCCAAAGACGTGGAAATGATAAACACTGTCGGGTCAGGTAGGCGCTCCCAGTTCCACCATTTCGCCATGCTTAATTTGCTCCAGCTACGCAAAAACAAATTAAAATAAACCCGAACACCTACAGTCTTTATAAAAGGCTGTATAAAAGACTGTGAAACCTAACGAAAATAAACAGTTTTTCCAAAGGCGTACTGTTCTGGCGATCTCGACGTCACCTCCAACCGTCTACACGTATCGGCAGTACAAACAGTAACACTGTTCACTTCATACAACGTCGACCTCGGCATTACAAGCTGCCGCTAAGTGTACAGCAGTAGCACTTCTTCCGCATCTACCATCCCGCCAGACAGGTTTGCGTTATGCTAGGTTATGTTACTAGGAAAATATCTAGCTTAAATGTTCAAACCTTGGCATCGCATGTACGAATGCATGCTTGCAACCATGCATGCGAAAACACCGCTATATACACAAACCTGTGCATGTTCAAAGATACCAGCACCCGTACACACATGTACACAAACTTGCCGAGTACCATTAATCTTTAATGGAGCAAAGACCTATTGTTCCCATCGACAGTTCCTGGCGCCCATCTCATTAGACGTCCCTCCCACCACACCAAGGCTTAAAGCTATCTATTGTGCTTTACCTACACAGATGAAAGGGTGTCGGTAACAGATAAGTCAAGACACCTGTTGGTGTGACTCACACATGTAATCAAGACGAAAGTCGCGAGGGAACAATAACAATAAGCGTACTGTAATGAACCAGTCAAGGACCGTGTATCTAGGATATGTATCTGTAAATAAACTGGCTTTTGACCAGAATAAGCTGTGGTCCCTACGTCACTGTTTATCAAAGGCTCAAAACTATTCCTGTTCCCGACTAGAATGTCTCACAATATAAATGATTCATTTTGTTATTAAATTTCTATTTTTAAAATTCGAAGTCATTCACTTGCGCAGTATAGCGCCTGGCTGAGCTGCCAAGGACGGACACAGAGCACAGTAACAGCTTGCACCATCCACGTTCTACTTTGTACGCCATACCACTGGGCCTGCTTGCGAAGACGATGGTTGTGCAGACGACAGAGGGCAACCCCCCCCCCCCC
>SMGT01016276.1:762119-815716 GCA_004794575.1 Lanistes nyassanus
GGGGGGGGGGGGGGGGGGGGGAGGGAGGCGTGCCTGCAGTCCCGCAGGCTCGTGTTTCGGTCATGGGCTGACCACATGAACTAGTGATGAATGGTACATGTTACCACATAGTTCACTCGCATACCATAGTCACAGTGTGGTAGGAACAGCCTTATTTTAGTTTAAGCGCTACGCACAAGGCACATATTATACGGCCGGCTTACGTGCCAGCATCATGAGAATGACAACAGGCTTCAACACACACGTCATCTGGCATCGTTCTCCTAGTCGCAGACCATTCCGACCTGGCGGTCATGACCCACAGATATTATCCATTCTCCCAATTCAGCTACTGAATGCATGCAATGGATGCATTATCAACTGTCTTCTTGCAACTGCCTTGAACCTGTTAGGCTTCATTGCACATATACAGGGGCTGATCCAGGCATACCTAACGAAATATGCCATTCTTTCTCCTCCTCCATATGATATACCCCAAAACACACTGTGTAGGTAAACTTACAAAAAGCATTATTTCCGGAACATTTGTAGCTTATGGGGGTGTGTTTGTAGCTGATGCCCAACAT
Organism: Lanistes nyassanus; assembly: GCA_004794575.1. Classification (NCBI taxonomy): domain Eukaryota; kingdom Metazoa; phylum Mollusca; class Gastropoda; order Architaenioglossa; family Ampullariidae; genus Lanistes; species Lanistes nyassanus. The sequence continues at coordinate 762,686 of SMGT01016276.1, forward strand.
GTGGAGCAGTGGAGGGTAGGATGGGTCATGCTTGTCAAGATGCTGGCATGTGGCAGAGCGTAATAGCAATTGTCTTGTTGGCATTCAGAAGGGCAACAGTTTATCACCACAAAACACAGGCCCTTGGTGCACCCCATCTGAGCTCTCTTGAACTGTGGATGGTGTTATCTTGGCAAAATGCTCCCTGAGTACTTGTTCTCTAGTGAGTGTTAACCCCTCCTCCCACCTAGCAGGATGTGTGATGCCAGGAATGTGGAGAGTGCAAAGCAATGCTGTTAATGCTGTCTCTCTTACACAGACACAGAAGTATGACAGATGCACACATAAACCAGTGAGCATTAAAAATAGTCAAACATTTATACAACTTATCATCCACATCTGCAGTTTTTCTACCACTCCCATTCTCAGGCAACCAACATTCCCCCCACTCCTCAACAAAGATAAAATCCCAGCGCGACAAGTGACTAGGACAGGAAATAACAAAAAAATAAACCTGGGGTAACAAGGAAAAATAAATTCTAACCTTGAGGTTTTCAGCATACAAAAGGTTCCTGAGTATCCGACACTGGCGTTTCTCCGATGCCATGTTTTCCAGCGCGTTTTCCAGGAACGTGAGGATGTCTTTGATAGGTGTGCAACCTGGCAAAAGCTCGAGGGCCTGAACATCAGAAAAGGACAAAGTGCAGTGGTGGGAAAATTGCCATGAAAAACAGCATACATTGTTAATACGCCTGTATTCTACACAAAATATTAAGAGCAGCCTGAAATGCAAATTTTAGCTTGTGAACTCTGATTGATCCATAAAGCAGAGGCTGGAATCTGGAACCACTAAACTTCCATGTTCACCCAATATTTTTTTTAGAAAGTTTATGGAGCTGTGGCCTCAGGCCACCTTTCGCACCTTGGTAACGTCAATCTTGTGTGCATGGTCCTCCAGCAGCTTGAGGGCAGCCGGAACATTGGGCACAGCAGTAACCGAGTCACCTGGTGCCATGCCAAGCATAGACATATCAGGGGGATGAAGGTACGTCTTCAGGAGATGAACATAAACCTGAAAAATGAAGATGTGAACATTTTGCCTGAGAAGGCTTTGCCTGGAATAACAACTTTACAATCTGCTTATGTGTCTGTGTATGAGTGTGTGTGTGTGTGCATGAGCATATGAACATATGCACATTTCAAGGTACCTGCCTGGATCCAATCGCACATAGGCATACCGTGAAATTTGTTGCATGGAAGTCGAACAGCAAGCAAAGCTTCACACTTAGTTAAGGCTTTGTATTACCACCTACATATATAAAATACTATTCAGGGGACCCAGCGCTGCCCAGGTTTTTCTTACCCCACCCAGCCCTATCCCTTCTGTAACCCCCACCCTTGTTTTCAAGCAAGGCAAGGGAAAGAACTCTTCATATGAAAGTGAAAACACTGTGTGGTGCTCTCCCTTGCATGCTGATTGCTGTGAATGACTTGGGTGTCATTATATTTGATTTTTGTTTAGGCCTAGGTACAGGGTCAAAATAAGGCTTATGACCATCTGCAGGCGAGAAAAGAAACCCATGAGCCAAATTTGGTGTTGGTCGGTTCAGACATGTGGATTTGTATAACACACACACGTTCGGCTTTACACTAGATTACACGTAACAGTAAAATAAAACTTTACGTACATCTCTGTTTTCCTCTTTGTCTTTGTCATAGTGCGTTTCACAGTACCTGGACAAAAACTTGAAACTATCAGCAAAATAGGCAAACTTGCAGAATGAACATGAAAAATGACCAAAAATGAAGTAGAAAGATCATAAACCATAATGTCACCATAATTCACAAAAAGAGATTTAAGAAATTAATATTACAGTCAACAGAAATAAGAAAAATAGAAACATCTCACAGGCTACAATGTCAGTAAAGTTCTCACTAGAGGTTTAAAAATCTGAAAGCAGTTTATTATGGAAAAAGTAAGATACAAAAAGAGATAATATGCCCGAGTAGTGTTTCGTCATATCAGATTTTCAAGTAATACTAGCAGTCAAGGACTACTATAATCATAGTCCTTGCTAGCAGTATAAATGGTGACTGAATCATCATATTTCACATCACTTCATAAACCACCCCTTAACTATATCTCTAACATTTATTTTCCATCTGGTTAATTTAGCCTTTGCACTTCTGTACATGTATTTCTTGTATCACCCTCCATGTTGTCATCAACTGTTTGTGGTATTTTATAATGCTACCGATGCACCAGACTCTACACTGGTATTTTTTTTATATGCTTGCAATAACACAAGGCATAGGCATGACAACAGTAAGCCCAGTAAGACAAAGAATAGTCAATTTAATATTTTGTGGGAAACATGCAGCTACCACATAAAATCTACCAATCCAAACACTAGAATATTTAGGCATGGATCTCAGATTCCACTCACTTTTCGGCCAGCTTACTGTTCTTTAGGATGTGAATATATATTGCAAGTGCCTGTTCATGTCGCCCTAGTCTTCCCAGTAAGATGGCACGTTCTTCATGGAAGCCTGTGAAACAGTTCAAATGCTAACCATTTTCTGTACTGTCTGGTTTGTGATATGTCCGTCTCTTTTTTCCATACAACCCTCTTTTGAATTACTGTACAATTTTTTTTGGACTACAGTGCAGGTTTTGTTTCACAGAAATTCTTTTTATCTGTCAACAGTGTTCCTGCTAAGCTGTGCATGTGTAGAGACCCACAGAAAGCCCGTAGACAAATCAACGTGCTGAGACCATTTGAGATACCCTTCTTCATTGACAGATGATTGAGAATAAAAATAAACACACTTATTTTCATGTGTTAAACTCCCAAAATATCTTACCAGCAAAATAACTTTAACAGTGTTAGAAGAAGAAGATTCAATAAATTTTTTTCTCAATTCACTATTTTTTCAATACACCTACCCACCCACACACATACACACACACAAAATTCTGGCAACTAACCAGCCACTTTAGAAAATGTGAGGGGATTTTTGAAACTCTTATGCTACTTTATTTTCAGACCAGGGCAAATAATACACCAAATACAAGATATCATAATATGTTTACAACAGTGCAACAGTGCAAACTGACAGTGGATGTTTGCACCCAGGCTGTACAAGAGAGGAGAAAAAGGTACCATCAAGTGGGAATCCAGTCAAAAGCCTTTCTGGAACATAGTGTTTGGATGCATGCAGAAATTTGATAAGTTTGCGCCGGATCTCTCCAAGTTCTCCAGGTTCTTTTCCTGCCCTTTTTGGATCATCACCTGCTAGAGGAGACACAAGTTAAGGATATGCCTTCAGAGAATAATGTTATAGTAAGTTCTCTTTAAAGGTTAAGGGCTAGGCCTACATACCTGTCCTCAAACAAACAGTGATAACTTCTAAACTTCCCTAAACCCTTCAAAACAAACTGTTTATTTCTGAAAACAATTCACCCACGTTTTCTCGAGTCTTATTTTAACCATGTACCCTGAGATAACGTATTTGTGCAAAGAACAATGAACAGTATGAACAATGAGTTGTCGTCATCCATTACCTCCAGCCTCACATCCACGGTATACTGGTATACTAATTGTTCACAGTTTTACTCTTACTACAATGGCAAGCAAAATGGAGGAAAAAAATTTAAGTGAAAGGGCTTTTGAAATATGAAACCCTATACAGTTGGTATCAGTAAGGTACACTGCTGCTGTGTGAGATATAAAGCTGGATATTTCAACTAGTTCTAATGGTTGAGTATTTGCCAACGCTTTCTATCAGACCTTCGCAGAAAACAGATTATCGTCAGCTACAGATAAAGCTAATAATGTTATAGTCGTGAGATGACAGCAAAGTTAGAAAAATGAACTTCACCAGCATGGTCAAAACCTTTAGGTTAATTAAAGGAAAAATTAGTACCACCAATGTGTTTCCCAGCACTAAAAATACTAATAAGAGAAATTCAAGTAATTTGCACTTTTATTGTAAAAAAAAAAATGCTATCTAAAAATCCTGGGCCGTGTTGAATGGGCATTTGTATCTCCTCTCCCCAAGCAAAAGTGCAGGTAAAATGCATATTTCGAATGAGCTTTACAATTCTTCTGATCAAAGGTGGTGATACTAATGCTCATGCACTGACCCAGACTTCCAAGCCTAAGGAGTCCAAACCTTCAGGCAATGAATTGAGATAGGCATCCATCAGCTCTTGGACTCTATTTCGATACAAAAGCACCAGCCTATTGTGAAATTCAGGTGTTTCATCATTAAGGTCCATCACTATGTGTTCCTGTCAAGTATAACATTGTATGCTTTAAGAACAAGCTTAATTGTATGGATGCCCTACATAGGGAAGACTAATCAATTACCCTTCCTCAGACAAAATTATCGACAGAGGAACTTTACAGAATTATTTTATTTAAAAAAATCATTTACCCATTCTCAGAGGAAAAGGTAAGATTATTATATTACAAAAACAACTCTAATTTGTAAATGGTTTTCAGCAACCTGTAGGTATACAAAATTGTACCTAATTCATATAACCACTGAAGCACAGTGACAAAAAGATGAAGGAGGCCATATATTAAACATCAAGTTTGTGCACAAAGATGTGGGCTGCTACCCTGGTGATGACAGAAGTACTTTAAACTGTGGCTGTGTTTATCATAGGTTTATAGCCATTCCTAAAGCTACCAGAGTTAATCTACTAGCTGTTTTCATGCAATGAAGATTGTTAAAATCCAAATCTAAAGAAAAAAGTAGGTACCAGATATTACATGTGTTGCAAAAACTGAAGCCTTATGTTTAGCAAAAGATGATGAAGATGAAAAAAATAATGACACACACTGCTGCATACTGGTGAACTTACCAAGAAACTGATGGCTAATGATACATCAATCTTCTCCAGATAGTCAAGAACCTTCTGTCTGGGCAAGGACTCCACCTCAGGCAAGTCCTCTGTGAATATCTGGCCACAAAATCCATCCAGAATTTACCATCTTCTCACCACTTACTTACAAGAGAAACTGAAACAACTATAAGTGAAACTGGAAAAGCCAAAGCAGGTTTTGTTCACAGTCACAGCAAGGATTCACACCCATCCAACTGCAACGGTCAGTCATTTAAGCAAAATCCAAAACTTGGATAAAAGACTACACATACTTATTAACAAAATTATCATCTGAATCTGCATGCAAGGCAGTTTTGTCAGTCTAGAAATTGATCATCAACATTTGTTTTGAGTTAAATAAAACACTAGAAAATATAAAACAGAACAAATTAGAAGAGTGGCAAAACATCTCACTTTTATTCCATCTTCTGGATGTTTTTTGAGAACCCATTCTGCATACTGGAAGATGATGTCTAGATGTTCTGCCCCTAAAGTTCAGTAACAATAGAGTTATTATAAACATCATAAACAGACACAAACATGCAATCTTCTTACCTATACCTATACTTGTAAGCCCAAGAATAACCACGTTCACACACATACACACACACCAGCATGCATGCTTAAGGCACACACATTTGCATCCACACCCCTCCTTCCATCTCTCTTTCTCACACAAGCACATACACACGTTCCAATCCCATCGATTTTTAAGGAGAGGAAATAGGAATGCTGGATATAGTTCTTACCAAGGTGCTGCAGGTACAGTACTGTCCTCTCATGACCCTTCAGGGGGGAGTCTGGCCTTACCGACTGCTTCATTAACAAGGCCAGAGCTATGAAGAGAGAAAATAAGGCATCCAGCATGAAACCAATTCTATCAACAAAATAACAAACACTTATAATGAGAGCAATGAAATAAAATGATATGTCTCTGTCATTGTTATTTCCACAGTGACAGCCATCCCTATCACTGTGAAACCCCTTTCCTGTATTGTTTCAGGTGTCAAATAAACTGCATACACATTTCTCTGGTTGGTTGTTTATTGTTTAACACCAAGTTAGGATGTGTGGATGAAAGAACTGGCTTAAAATTTCATGGTTTATATCTCTCGATTTCCCAACATCAACAGCACCACTCCCCTTTCAAAAAAAGTACAGAAAATAAAACAACAATTGCCTGCTGAAATTAAAGAATACCGCAGGAGAAACAGACCAGGAGTGAAAGTGTTAACAAAAGTCATGTGAAAAGACATATTGGAAAGAATCACCTCCTTCTTCAAGAAAAAAAACCTCCCCCAAAAACCAATAAAACAAAAAACACTGGTAACCTGAAATCCTTAACCCACCCACCCACCCACCCACCCAGCCAGCCAGCCAGCCAGCCAAGCAAGCAGCCAAGGAGCCCACTCACCCACCATTGTGTCTGGTGTGCAAATGAAGCATGTTGCAGTATTTTAAGTATGTTAATGTTCTGCTGGAGTTCCTAGTGACTGCTTAAGCAAATGAACAGTCACCTTTTGTATGCAGGCCTTTAGTTTCATACAGAATGACAAGCTCACTGAACTTCTCCTTCTTCTTCAGCACCCTTTCACTCTCTTCAACATGGCAGTTGTTGTCTTTCAGTCGCAGAAGGGGTGCAACTAGTGCTTCGTTTGTCTGCGATGAGGAATAAAAGTAACAAATAAGAAAAGATCAATTACACAATCACTATAAGAAAAATATTTTGTTCACATAGTGACCAGTGACAATAAGAAAAGAAAGCAGCTCTGTCACACAGTCACAATAAGAATAGAAATTTTGGCCACACAGTCACAAGAAGAAAAGAAAGAAGATTGGCCACAGTCACAATAAGGAAAGAAATCTCAGCCAGAGTTACAGGAAGACAAGAAAGAAATTTAGTCTCCGAATGACAAGAAGTAAGGGACTTGGTCAAACAGTCACAATAGGTGACCAATAACATAGAGTCACAGAAAAAAGTGTGTGTGGGGGGGGAGGGGGGAGACGGTCACCTGAAGGTAGCACTTAAGCAGAGTAGTGTCTATGATCTGGCTCAGTTGCTTTTTGGACTTGATGGTTGTGTTACCCTCGACAATAGCTGTGGTAACTATATCATCCTTCTTCATCAGCTCATTGCGTTTCTGCAGCAAGAAGACAGCAGCATAGCTTACTAGAAATAATAATACAAAATATTTATATAACGCTCTATCTCCCAACTGAGCTCACACTGCTTTACAGCATATACACAGCACACACAATGCACTGGAACCTATCATTCATACGCACATATAGATTACACACAAGGTAACTGACAGGCAAGACGAAAGACGAGTTTTAATGGCAGTACGGAAGGAATTTGAGTCAGAGTTGTTGCGGATACTGGCAGCAAGAGAATTCCAAACTACTGGAGCAGAGAAGAAGAAAGAGCGCTGTCTAAAAGATTTTGTTTTGACTTTTGGAATGACCAGGACAGAGGGCTCAGCAGAGGAGCAGAGGGTTCTATGTGGAGTATAAGGCTGGATAAGGTCTGAGAGGTATGAGGGTCCTGTCTGATATAGGGCACTGTGGGATAGACATGCAGTCTTGTATCTGATTCGATCGTCAATCAGTAGCCAGTGCAGTTTTTGCAGGTGAGAGGTAATTTAGTGAGCTTTCCTAACTTTCAAAATCAGTCGAGCATAGTTGGTCTGCAGCTTTTGTAGTCTGTTTATAATGTGGACAGTTATAGAGAAGTGCATTGCAGTAGTCAAGTCTAGAAAGGATGAAGGCAGAGATGAAAGTTTGGGTGGATTTGTCTGTAAGGTAATGGAGCCAATTCATCAGAGCTCATAGTTTACCATGCGGATGAGGTTAATAACAGGACTGTGCAAAGGTGGGAATCCAGTGTAACACCAAGGTTCCTTATAGACTGTGAGACGACAATGTTAGAATTTCCAATGCGTATAGACTGGGGTATGGAAACAGACTTTAAAAAGCCTTCCTTGGGATGACAAAAGAACGAAACAGAAGGCCCTTGATCTTCCATATGCTTCTATAGCCCAGTGTGCAAGACCAACAAAAGAGCTTCATTTAGTTCTCAAAGCTGTCAAAACAGCATACAGAAACTTAATGCAGAGGAACAGTACCTGGGTAAGGTATTCAATAAGGGCCATAATCCCCCTCTCCATTTCCTGTCCCTCCAGGTCTGGGACCTTTTCAGGATATTCCAGCTTGTTACGGTAGTCCGGAGGCAGCAGGTCTGGGTATAGTCCAATCACATGTGATGGATCTGAAGGCAAAAATTCAGACATACAAGCTCCCCAAGGACCAACAATTGTTTCCTGAGTACATGGTATATTTAATTTTAAGAATGCATATGTTCATTTTTGAAATATGACAGTAGTCTTTAGGGGCATGCACACACAGATGCTTGTATGCAGGCATACACACACACATAACACAAAAAAATTCCATGTCTGTCACCTGTGCCAAGCTTTGAAAACAACTGAAGTGACTCCTCGAAACGATGCTGACAGAACAGGTGGAACGCATACAAATTGTTGATGTTTCGTATACGCTTTTCCTTTTCATGTGGAGGTTCATCAGCTTGTTCCTGCAAGATCCAGCATGTGACTACTGATACTGCCTAAAATCCATGGTAGAAACAATAGCATGAAACAAGCATGCAGTCATGAGTGACTCATTTAAATGCTGGGCTTTTATATGACAGCAAGTAAAATAAATTTAAAACATACATGACAAATGGGCACTAAGCCAAGACTGAATTAACTTTGAAACCAGACTGACTGCCAACTTCAGGGCCAGTTCAAACTGTTTATTCTGCAGCAGTCCACGAATCTGTTGTGATGCAGAGTATGGTTGTAGACGCCACAGATTGTTCTGAGATGCCACGTACATAACCCCACTGCAACACATAACAGGAATTTTTTTAACAAAATTGTTCCTTTGTACACCTATGATGCTGAATAATGTTATTCAAATGTTTTAAGGTTAGGATTTGCTAAAAGACGTTTCTTTCAATCGCTGAAAATATCATGTCTCCTCTTGGTAACTCGAAAAAAAAAACCTTCTTTCAAGTTATTGACTAATGATTACTGGAAGAAAGTGAAAAGAGAACATCAGCTTGATCCCGAGTTACAGAAGAGTCCAAGCAACACTTGCATAAAAGATGCAACAGTTGAAACAGGGATTTCAAGAAAAAAATCCCACCTTCCTTGGCAAATGAGGCGAGCTTTATCCAGCTGTAGGCTCTGAATCATAAGCTTTGGTTCAATGGTTCGAATCTCCACATACTTGGGGAGTACTGCCACCAGATAAGGAGGGAAATGTTCTATAAAAAAAACAAAAAAACAAAAAAACATGGACCTGGTATATCAGGAATATTTTATCTTGTAACAGACTTCAGCTAGGATTTGTGTGTGTGTGTGTGTGTGTGGGTGGGGGGGGGGTAAAACTTGAACTTCCCCACCTCCCACCACAATTGGATTCCTCTCTCTCTGTGTTCTTTTTAAAAATACTGATAGGATTAAGAACTCACAAATATGCAATGGCCTTAAGATTCTTCATGTTAAGGAAAGATGAATGGGCCTTTTGGCAGAGTCTAGAACAGGAGTATGCACACTCAGGTGCATGACCACTTTGGACGCTTCAATGACCTAACCCAGAGAAAGAGCATTCCTGCCGCACAGGGCAAAACCAGTGCATCCAAGATGATCTCCACTCAATATCAGCACCACTGGAAGGAAATCCACAAACGACCCCTCCAGTTATTGCTCAAGGATAAGGTTTTCAATGAGATTCCTGTTTTACGAAGACTTCCTGTCTCCCACTTCAAGATAAGTGCTGCGAGTTTCAGGCGTCTAGTTGCCCTAACCAATCAGGGGGGTAGAACAAACTGTTACGGGCGACCCGATTGGCTCGCCAAAACAGCTGGAGAACGCGGTGTAGGGGGGAAGGTAGCCGGCTGAGTGCGAGGTGGGGCGAACCACCCTCCGCAGGCTATAGACCACCATCCGGAACTGCTAGGCTTTTCTGGTAAGACCGCACTCTTGGCTATATAACCAGCCGAGTGCCGATTGCCGTTTGCAAAAGTCGTATGCTGAGCGCCAAGTGTCGAACAGCGAGGTCGGATCTACGAGTACAGCCATTAACCGCGACGTGGATAGCGAACCAGTAGTGCATTTCGGACCGGTGTTGTGATGGTGGAGCTGAGAGACGGGGCGTCTGCGGTATTCCTATCCAGCATCGTGAATGTGAGTTTACGTACAGTGTAGGACACGACGGTAGCTCGAAGATAAGTTAGGCAAACTTAGACGGTAGTAAATCATACGGGTTGATTTATCGGTTTGTTCTTGTGTGATCGTTCGGTCGATCTTATTGGTGTTAAGACGTCGGCGCGACGTCATATTCAGAGAGGTTTAGTTCAGAAAGGATACAGTGTTTCCTTGTGTTTACCGAAGTGAAGTATCGCTACTGTAGTTGATTCATAACCCGGTCAATAACGTGTGTGTGTAGATACGGATAGCGCTGGGATGAACGTATGAGAGTGCGAGTGATTGTTCTACGTATACCAGTAGATGTATAGTGGAGCATCACTCATTGTGTAGTGAAATATTCTGGAGTAACTGTAAATAAATAGAGTAGTGTATTATCGTTGCCTGCTTTTGTTAAGTTGTGCGCGTGACAAGCAAGGGGGTGGGGGCTTGAGCCGGTTAGAAATTGAGGAAATTAGGTAGTGATTGCAGTGTTAGTTTCCCCCTTCTTGACACATTTTTATGTTGTGATAACTCGAGTCGAACGAGCAGAGTAGTAAAACACATAAAGCGCCATACCCCTAGACACGACAGAGAAAAACCGCGACAATAAGCATACCTATGGCCAAGGGTATTTCTGTCCAGTTAATGGGCTCTCGCTGAGTGGGCTCGCCTTCAGAGTTGATGATGATGGACATCTTGTCTCGTTGCAGCACTAAGCGGTCATCTTTGAGGCGAGCAACAAGTGGCTCAGGCTGATTGTTGCCAAGTGGGAACAGCTCCCTAAGATTTCCTGTCTTTGCCTAAGGTTTTGCAAATAAATAACAAAAAAAAAAGAAAAAAAGATTATGTGTAAGCGCTGCCAGTATCTTTGTTGGAGTTATCTTTCGATAATTTAAGCGCTCTGTCCTCATTTCTTATTTATTAATTATGACACCTTGTAAACTTTGAGAGAAGTATGGTAAGCATTCACTGCTCCAGCAATATTATAGAATCAAGGCATTTATAAACCATTTTCGCACTTAGATCCAAAGTTATTTTCTTCAGAAATACTATTTAAGTGAAAGAAAACTTCCACACAAAGAACATTAAAAATGAGCAGGAAGAAAGCCTAAGGTGACAATAAAGCAGCGGAGAACATATTACAATACTGAATAAGCACTAAAGCAATAACTTACATTTATGATATAATAGTCTCGCTTGAAGCCAACGCATAAAGAGTCTTTACTCCAGCACATGGCATGAGGGTAGTCATATAGGCTCAAATCACTCTGAAAATCACTCTAGCAGTTAAATCTTTATGCACTGTTCTACTGCAACATATAGAGATTCTAGAAATACTGCAACTTGGATTTCAGTTATGGAAACATTCCTTAGGAATCATTCCATTTTGTCTTTCGTTTCATTGTTAAGTAACCAAGTTCAATGCCCATTGAGCACCTGTTTTTACATCCTCCTCCCCATAAAAATAGACCACTTTTGATCTTATTACTGGGATGATTTCATGGAGGTAGGTGGATGCAGGCATGTGCTACAGCTAACTGAAGATAAACATTAAAACATTCTTGCATAATTTTCTGTTTATTGTGTTTATGTTATGATGTACTTCAGCTGTTGTAATATAAAACAGACTAATGATTCAACAAAAGCTATCTTGATACTGAAAACAATTTACGAAATGTCTGACACACATCTATTCTAAGGAAAGGTAAGGGGACAGGACTTACGAGCAGCTCGTAAAATTCTCTGTTCTTCCAGTAAAACAGCTGCACAAAGAAGGATGCATCCTGAGCACCTTGTTTTACTTCGCTTGCTATTCACATAACAAGATCTAGTATCGCATTATCACATCTGCTGATGTATACCACAGATATTAAAACGATAATTACAATGAAACATTAAAAAGTTTGATGCTACATGTCTGTAAAATCCACAAAGAACTAAAATATGTTTGATATGGAGAGAAACTTCCCAGTCTGGTTACCATGGGTTTTTTGGGGGGAGGGGTGGGGTAGGGTATTTTGTTCTATTATTTTAGGTTTCCTAATTACATAAAGCCATAGCCAACACTGCATTACATGTGATGTTTATGTTAAACTAGCAACTGGTCTGTTATATTTACCTGTATCTTCCTCTTGGAAGCAACGCTCATACGAAGATAATACTGATTTCCACCTCCATCTGTTTCCTTAGGCTTCACACACACAAGCATGCACACAGAGTAAATAATATTCTTTTATTAGGGAGAAAAACAAATAAAATATACCATAGTCTTAATTCAAACAGATATTGATCTCAGACTGTTACGCATATTTCAGGTGGCCAAAGTCCCAAAAGTTTTAGGTCTTTTCTACCCAAAGTGGCAAGGTTTATACATATATCAAATTTTTAGCAACCAAACTCTCTTTAAAATTTTGGGGTTCATTATACAAACACCTGGCGTATGCAAACTTCTTTCCCAGTAATGTTCCAAAATCTGTGGGTGTATTTTTGTTGCATGTGAATATTAATTATAAAATTCCTGAGGGAAAAAATGGACAGGGTTCAAACAAATAAAGTTTAAAATGACACTGCTCAGCTATAATTTGCTTTACATTTTTATGGGTCACAGCATCTGACAAATAACTAAAACTATACACACAGTTCAAACAAAACAGATGAGCATTCATACAGTCAGATATATTTTCATGTGTGTGTATATGTGTGTGCACTTATATATTTAGTCATATACATGTGTGCAAACTTGTGTACATGGATTTTCATGTGTCAATCCACACATATTTTGATGGTCTTATAGAGTTCTTGGCACTGAACTTGTTTGCATGTTGTATGAAACCTGTAATTTCTAAATTTAATATGTTTGTATCCATATATATGCACATCTACAAATACATATAATTATACACTTTTTCCTACCTGACAATCAACAGCAAATAAAGTTGCTCCTTTGGTCTTATTTACACAGGTAATGAGATTAAAGGTGGTCAGGTCATGAACACTGATGACATTGTCTGATTTGAGAAAAAAAATCCATTTGTATGGTGCAAGAAAATCCCCCCCACTCCCCAAAAGTAACAGTTACCCTCCTACCAACACCTTGTGCAAGTGATTAGACATGGTCACTGTTTTGATTGCTTGGCTCTTATCTAAAGATCTTGAGAAAATTGAAGGCTGTAGACTTAAACATTTATCATCAATGTTGACCAGACATTGTAATGGAGCAAGAATGTGAGGAAATTTTTAGATTTTAAGCACCATGAACTTGCAAGAGATGAGAAGAGTGAAATAAAAGCAACTGAAATGTGAGGGGTACCAAAAAAAAATCAAAACCAAACCAAAATAAATAAGCAAAACAACGAAAACAACAAAATGTTATTTAGTGTCATCTATACAGGGAGACAGTAACAACAGTATCTGAGTATGGAATTGCCTCCCTCTAAGTTACCACGGGACCTGGATAGCTCAGTTGGTAGAGCTGTGAACTAGGTGGAAGGTTGCTGGTTTGAATCCTGGTGTTGCCAAGGATTATTTCCTGGAGTTAAACATTGCGCAAACTCAACTGGCCATGTCCCCGCACATTAAACTATCTGCACTGGCAGCTATCAGTCTTGTGGTTCTTTCAGTGCATAGCTTAGTAATAGGACCCATCCCCTCTCTAGTCCACCATCCTGATATGCACCCAGTGTGCAGCGAGATGTTAAGCAACCAATAACTAACCCTGTAAGTCACCACTAGATGCTCATATTACAGTGCTTGGCTTAACAGTTATTATCAGTTGTGGTAAATATTTTGTTATTAGCACAGTGATAGAAAGATATGCCTTAGGGAAACACTACATAGGCTACCATTGCTGGCTCAAGCTCTCTATTGAGAACCCAACCCCAACGATAGCATATGCATTAATTACAGTTAACAAGCAGTCCTGATAATAAGTGATTTCTTTGAATGTTATCTTCCACTTTAGCTTTTACGTATGGTACATGTACAAACATTGCCTCTGGCTCTGCCCAGGTGTATGTGACTCTAAAAAAACTTTAATTTACAGTTGATTGGATGTTTTAGGTGGAACATTTTAAGAGAGCCCTATATATTGTGTATATATATATATATATTGTATTTTAAAGGAGATAATCAGTCAAAATCCCTACCTGACAAACTTATTAAAATATACAGCTCGGGCACAGCAACAACCTGCAATAAATATTCTTAGTAAATCAATCATTAACAGTAAATAATAAAAATTTGACAAAATGACAAAAACTGATAAGCACAAAATGTTACAATATTATTTAGATTAATCTGCTAAAATTTATTATCAAATGAATATTTTCAAAATGTATAAAATTTCATGAGAATGTTACATAATCTTCTTCCTGCAGTAGATAATCCTACCCCTCTTGTATTCTTTACAATCAGATCAAGTGCTGTAGGAGCTGAGACAGACAGATGGGCAGACAGAACAACTGATTCAAGGATGATTGGTATTTGAATGTTAAATACAAAAAGTTTAGACAAACATATTTACTAAATTTACATCTTTCCTATTCTCAACCATCCCATTCTAAAGTAAAAAAGATTATTGATATAATACTTTTTTCTGAAACAAAAATAAAACAAATGCAGATTTATGAAGGGATAATACCTTTTAAGTGTTTCAGACGTTAACATCTCAGGTATCAGGAGGTAATTAAGATAATAAAACAGTGGCTTCCTAGGGGCCCTAGCCTTCATGTAAATAGAAATCACAAATTTCTAGCTTCATCGTGTCACAAATCAATCTCATGAAATCTCTTCTTACTTCAGTGAAGTAAAAGCTGGAATATCTTCTTGCTTACCTGGGTAATTGGCTTCTTGGAAAATGATTTGTGGGATCTCTCAAGATCGGTATGGTACTTCTTGGAATCTAAAAACATGCAATTGATGGATTTGAGCAAAACGTAGGCTGTTTTACCTTATCATCAGTGATGATAGCTATTCTCAAAACAACCTACAATTAAAACGGGAATGAATAAAAGAATAGGATTTCCAGTCTGTTTAATATTAATATATTATTGACATGAAAAGCCTCCTGCCATCTATTTTAAGCATTTGATGTTGCTGCACATTGCTGTTTTTGTAACTAAACAATAAGGAACAGCCATACTGTTTCAACCTACAGCAGTAACTGCCAGCACTAGAATATAAACTTTGTGGCTATTGGTACAATTGTAGGTGTCAACAGCCAAAAGGTAAAAAATAATAATGTAATACCAATTATTATGTGAACATAGTTTTTATAATTCTTACTAGGCAACAAGATATGCATATGCACTTAACAGTCAATATAGTATGCACTTTATTATCTAATATATAAAGCCGAATGTGGGTAGGTGTGTGGGTTTGTAAATTATACAAATCTGCATGCCTTAACCAATCCACACCAAATTTGTCACACGGGCTCCTTTTCACCAACAGATGGTCCTAGGCTATATTTCAATCCTGTTCTTAGGCCTAAACAAACATGAAATAATAAATATGATGATGCCTTTAACAAGTCATGTATACAGCGATCAGCATGCAAGAAAGGTCATCATACAGTTGTTTCCCTTTTGTACAAAGAGCACTTTTCCTTGCCTCACTTGACAAGGGTAGGGGTTAGGTAAGGGCTAGCTAGGGCTTAGGGGTGGAGGGTTGGTAAAGGGGTAGGGGTGGGGGTTACAGAAGGGGGAGGGGTGGGCAGAGTAAGAAAAACACTGGCAGCGCTAGGTCCCCTGGCTAGTATAATATAAAGTGTTCTTACCTGTAGAGGAGTTCCGAGTAATTCTGTATTGGAGAAGATGGCCTTGTTTTGTTCCCACCAGCAAAACATTATCTGTTAAAAAATGTAGGGTGCACTTAAAGTTAAAGAAAACAGAGAGAGTTTGCCAGAAGCAGTTGGAGGGGATCTTCCAGTATGTGGAGAAAAGCAGTTTCAGTCTATGGTGCAGGCTTTTTAAACAGATAGAAACAGTTGAAGTTCTCCCATCTGAAGGAACAACACCTGTCTGTAGACAGGTATTAAACAGTCTGGTAAGGGGAAGAGCTAATTCTTTACTCAGGTTCTTTAATGCAAGTGGTATCAAAAAGCTTTATTAGTATACAGTCTAATTAATATTTATTGGACAGCTGTATGTACTGTTATGATTTCATTTAATGTATTACCTTTAGACCTGGAAGCTAGTTCAAAGAGTGGTTTGGTTTGGATAAGACACTTTGTCAGACATTTAAAAGATTTTTTTTTTTTTGCAGTGAGCTGCAGTATTACTCTCATTTATAGTTCTTCTCTCACTCACCTCCTGTGCAGACTCATTTCTTTTCTTTAAATATACTGATAATCTAAACCATGTTGTGTGTGAAAACAAATCTTTCATAATCTAAGTTTTAATTTGTGCTCAATGAGGTTTAAGCTTCTGCTTAACCTTATGTAGCCGGGTGCTGGTTACCTACACCCAGGCGCCCACCCAGCCGGCCCCTGAACTCTCCTAGCCGGCATACCATGATAGTTGCATCACGCATCGTCCGTTATTCAAAAGTGAGAAACAAAGGGTATAGTGTTTCTTTTGATCCCCTGACCCAACGGTGGGTAGGAAAGGCATGTGTAACTCCACAGCATTACACTCTACATTTCTTCTTTGCACTAAATAAATCTTATACACCCTATGCTTTACAGCACTTGGTGAATCGGTACAGCCATTCAGCACAAATATGAAAATAATCTAAACTTCGCATGTCTTCCCTAATTTTACCCCACGGCCATGAAAGCCCATGTTTATAATCTTATTTAGTATATTAAAAAATATGAATGTATTGGATGATATATTAATTAGATACTGGGTTGTGCTAGTGTTCAATGTACAGGTTAAAAATCAACATGAAACGTAAGCACGATAAACAATAACGTTACATCACGAGGAAGAAGAAAGACGGCCTTAGCTGTGCTTTAACTGTTTAAAGCAGGAAATACCTTATCAGTTACTATAATTTTTGTTTAATTAGATCTACTAAAGTATATTATCTGTACTGTCACTCTCGTGGTTTCATAGTATGGATAAATCTATCATAAACATGCGATTATGCAAAATATTTGCCCTACCATAACAAGCAATGGATTCAATGCCAAGAGGCAGTTTGTCCAGGATGGCATCAGACTCAAAAGCGTCGTGCATTTTCCTGCTCTACTATCATCGTTAGGTGTTGTTGATAAATTTGGCCATCTAAAATCACATGACCGCAGAAAAGCAGACGCGAGAGTAGGGGAGGTTACTACAACTACAAGTGCTAAATGGAATTTCACAATATCACCTATACTCAGGAGCTGATGATGAGTAATTTAAATATCTGAACTAAATATCAAGCAATTTCTATAAATTATATTTCGCTTTTTTGTGTCTGAATAAGTTCCATCGAAATTACCTAGCTTGACTGTGCGGAAACAAATAAAGGGAGGCAACAATTTCTGCACCTTTCTGACAGGCAAACAAGAAGCCGATCATAATTTCCCTTAGTCTGAGCAACCGTCTACTACCCAATTCTGCACTGCCATGGTGAATTTTCGTAAAGGATTTTGAGGAGTCTTTTTAAATTTTAGGTTCTCTCGTCAATGATTTTAAGTATTTGTTTGATACCTTTTAAAAATATTTGAAGCTAATTTATTTATTTGGAATTCAACGATCTACTCATCCAGATCCATCCTTGCAAAGAATCTATGCATTGTGAAATTAGATCTCTATTGGCTAAAGCGCGCACGCACACACAAAACCCCACCCCAAACCCCTTGCTTACTGACAAGAAATATTTAAACTGACTAGAAGCGCTTATTTTTTGCTGCAGGTAAAAAAGACGGCAGTTCACTCAGAGAATCGATGCTCAGTGGAAAATGCCATTGTAGCAACAATAGGTGGTCAGCTGAATATAAGATTACCTTTTTTATACTATGGTATACTACTAATTTAATTAAATATAGGGGGATATATATATATATATTTAATCTCTTGAAAAAGACGTATCACGCATTTTCAATCTTAATTCCTGCTGGTTGTATGTCTATATAGTATATGGCAAGGCTGGATTCTGTCTCAACGATGTTTTGTTAAAAACAGACATTCGTGATTTCTGATCAATCCGTAACCACACAGGCCGTCAGTAGCAAGAAATCACTATGTGTAGACCCTAATTTGTATTTGACAAGATTTTACGTGCACAATATGCTAAGCAGAGATTGAAATCTTTACGCACGATGTGATGATCGGTTGTGAAAAGGAGGAGCGATCAAAATCCAAAAGAAAGAACAAACACAGAAAAGTTTTATTAAATGAGTATCCCTTGTATCATTTTCTTACAGGTGCGGCTGCAGTAATCTGTGGTTATCCATTTGACACTACGAAGGTGAGATCAGTTCTTCAAGCAGAGGCTTTAAAGCCGCTCTTTTATCGTCCAGTTGCGATAGACGCAGGATTTCTCTCTCTCTCTTTCACAAGCACAAAAGCATAGAATTCTTAAAAGTTCACAGACTAAATGAGGCGATTGGTATTTTTGAACAGCACTGTTTGATTGAATTTAAAAAAGTCAAAAGGTGGCCAATAGCAAACGGCTTTAAAGAAAATATTATATAGACTATAACACACCCACCCACACGCACACCCAGTGGAGCATTTTGAAGCTCAGTCATTGGCATTGAGACGCATTCATGCACACATTTTCCTGTCGCATGACCGCCTCAGTGGTCTAGTGGTTAAGGCGGAAGGTCAGTGGTTCGGCCGAGTCATACCTAAGACAAAAATTGACAGTCTAGTGGCTGCCCTGCCAGACGCCTGGCACTATAGGGAGCAGTACTAGGACTTTTTAGCCCGGTGCCAGTATAATTTGAGTGGGTGGGACCCACAGCAACAGCAGTCCCACGTGTGGCAGCACGTAAACTTTGTCTAAGCAGCACCGTCCTGATATGCACATAGTTAAGCAACACGCCCCCCCCCACCCCCCATCGCATCTTCAAGCTTCAAGTTCTTGGGAATATGCTTGAAAGTTTTTTTGTTTAATTTTTTTTTCATTTTTGCTAGGATGGTTTGATCGTTTGTTTTCCAAGGTGCATTTGAGAAAATATCACCAAATCTGAGAGTGCTGACCTGTTAAATAACTTTGAAATACATGTGCAGCTAGCAGAGTGTAGCGGTACTGCAGACTATACATATGCGTAGACTCTTAGGGAGCCAGGTGTGACGGGTGCTGAATTGTTTCAGGTAAAGCTGCACTTGGATCCTCACCGGAGGGCTCCATCGGTGTGGAACACGTTTGACAGGTTGAGACGTCATGGTGTGGTGAGTTCAACTGGCGGTGGTCTCTTTCTAGGAAACGGCGTGCGATCATTTGCGGCTTAGCCATCATTCTGACGCCAGGGTACAGTGGGTGGGGTGAGAAGTAAAATAAGTACAGTTTCTTTGACTTCTGAAATTTCGCAAAGTATAGGCTTGTTTCCTCTTTGCCTGCATTTTTTGAAAAAGGCTAGTCTGACTGCTGATTTCTGGCAGGTGCACGGCTTCTTCGCGGGGATGTCTCTGCCCCTGGCCACGAGTTTCGTCAGCAACTCCTTTCTCTTCGCCGTATACTGCTGCACGCTGCAAGCCCTGGAGCCTGGCAGAGGGGAAGTTGCCCACACCTCCATTTTCCTGGCCGGATGTATTGGTGGCGCCGCCCAGCTCTTTGTCTCTTGTCCCAGTGACGTCGTCAAGATCATTCTGCAGGGAGATGTTCCAGTCAGACGTGAGTTCCGTCATCACTGTGAAACGGTACTTCAGTTACTGAGTGTGCGCTTGTGTATGTTAACGGAGGAATTTAGCTTTAGATACTCCAATAGAAAAAAAAGTTATAACGGTGAGTAAAGTCAATCCCAGTTGCAAGGGATTTAAGAAAAATGTCAGAGGGAAATGTGGCTGTAGAAAAAGAAGTAAAGGAAGAAAGAAAAAAAGCCAAACAGAAAGTCTGGCTTTATCGAAGAATTTTGATTTTCCCGGGGATAAAAACATTTCTCCTAGGAAAATTCTTCCACCCACACCGCCTACTCGAAACCCAGTTGGGTTGGGGGACGTGTATGTATGTTCAGCACAAATATGTATCCACGATGATCCAGCTCAGCTGCGCTTTAAACGCTGATGGTGCAGACATGTGCATGAACATCAAAGACTGCACTGCTACATAGATGCATACGTGTACCAACACTGCCACTTGCGGCACAGTTGTTTATGAACGTTGCCTGTCCCCACAGTGCTGGTGTTACTGTCTGTTTCGGCACAACTACAGATGAATGTAACAGTGCCTGTTTGAGTATAGGCGTGTGAACTGAACGTGGTCCACTGTAGCTAGAAATGACCATCGGATTCGCGGCCAGACCTGCATGGGACCATTAAAGCGGAAATGTCTGGCTTTCAGAACTGAGATTCGTTCGCGGCAAGCCTCGCATCCACACAAGCCCCTTCGAGGTGCTGGGGGAGGTAATCCGGAAGCGAGGCGTGCGAGGTCTGTACCGAGGTGTGGGGGCAATGGCAGCTCGCGACCTGCCCGGCTACGGACTGTACCTCCTGTTCTTCCAGTTAATGGAGAACTACGTCCAGAGCAGCGACACCCACGACCCCCACGGACTTCTCACCGGGTAGTAGTACGGCTGTTCTTAACTGGGATAACTTGGGTTATTATTTTTACTTTTTGAAAACGCAAATCCAGATCGGTTAATCTTCAGCCTACATTTAGACTTAAGGCCAGTATCGTCCAATCTTGCTTTGCAGAATTTTTTTTAAAAAAAGGTCGCTTGTTAAGAAGAGCCAGGAGGACCACTGTGCACTAAATGTTGTTGCGTGTATTGTCTTTTATTCTTGATCTCCTTCCGTCCTCTTTCGTCCTTCCTCCCCCTTTGCCCAAACTCTCGCTCATGCTTGTGTTTTCGCCATGGCGAATATTCACTTTTCATTTAAGGATTTAATTCTTTAACTTATTACTAATGTGTAGCCCAGATAGATGTTGAAGTCGACTTAAATACCGATCCATCCATCCATCCATCCATCCATCCATTCATCTTGATCTCTCTCTGTCTTGAGGCCTTTCTTAATGCAACGATTGTCCATCCTAGTTCGCCAAACCTGGTGTTGCATACACTTTCAGATTCCTCGGCTAAGTGTGTGACTTTTTATGTTTTTATTAGCTCTTTATTCTCTCCTTTCTCGACACGAGACACGCATTTCCGATGGCCTGCTTACACTGTGAATTGTATGGACGCAGGAAAACTGGTGCAAGCCAGCCCTGGACACCATGCATGTCCGTTACTGACTCCCCTTTGCCCGCGGTCCTAGGTTCGTAGCTGGCGGTGTGGCCAGCAGCGTGTCGTGGGGCTTGCTGACACCTTTCGACGTCATCAAGACTCGCCTGCAGGCCGATGTCCTGTCGCTCAAGTACCGGGGCTTCTGGGATTGCCTGCAACGCAGCGTCAAGCTCCACGGAGTACGCGTGCTGTACCGCGCCTTTCTGCCCACCGTCCTGCGGGCCTTTCCTGCCGGCGCCTGGTCCGGCTTCTTCTATAAGCAAACATCTGAGGCCATGGAGACTCTGTCCTCCCACGAGGTCACCAAGCGGTGGCTAGGCGGCTTGCGAGCGGGAGAGCAGTCCCAGCCAAGCACGGAGTCCCCGGAGGACAAGAATGATGGCGATTAGCCAGAACCAAAGGCAGGCAAGCGTTAGTGCCAGACTCGAGGCAAGCGAGTGACGCTAGGTGGCGTGTCAGGCGCCAATGGCACATTTTGTGCATTGACGTCACAGCTCCTAATGGGGAGATTTATAAACATTCGTTGGTGACGTCGGATCTCCTGATAGGCACGTGGAGCGCTTGGGTTCCTGGTATCTATGAAACCAACCTCGTGCGCCAACGCAGATATGTGTGCACGAGAAGACGCTGACGACGAGCAAGGTCGAGGAGATATTGCAGAAAGACAAGCCCAGTAGCTAATTCAAGCAAGCAGGGTCTCACAGAGAGAGAGAGAGAGAGAAGGAGAGAGAAATGGGGTAGAGGAGGAGGGAGAAAAGAACATCTTTGATCGAACAGAGCTTCACCCTCTGCTCCAGAAAAAGTGGAAAAGGGATGGGGTGCGTAGATGAAGACTTTGCAGTAGGTTCTCGGGGAGCCCCCTCCCCTCATAGGACTGAGAGATCGTGACTATTTCCAGGACCGTCACCTGGCTGTCGTCTTCTCCTCCGCGCTGCACAATCGATGTCCTCTTCTAAACATCGACGTGATGTCTGTGATTCGAGAACGAGGACTGTAGTTACAGAGGAACTGCGGGAAAGGATGAGATTCGGACTGATAGCTGGCATGTCAAGGTCTGATACAATGGGAGGCGACAAATCAAGGTCAAAACAGGCACCCCCTTTTACAAGCAAACTGAGGATGTGCAAATGAGTCGAGAATATTAATGCTTATGGGGTTTTCCCCCCTTGATGGTGGCGCAGAATAACGTAAGGGCCGGGGCTTGTGTATATTTCTCAAACTCCAAGGATGCTTTGCATTCGCATGTCTTTCTGCCTGTCTGTTGTGCGTGTTTTATGAATGTATGGATGCGTTTTTTGTATCTTCACACGGATTTGCCCCAGTGGCTTACAGTGTGACATGGTAGAGGCATACACACGTGCACATTAAACGTAACGCTGTCTTCAAATATGTGTTTACGCAGAGACGAAAAACGTAATTGCCAGAAAAATGTTTATATGCCTATATGCCAAAATTAAAAAAATTATTTACGTAATACAAACCACGTATGTCGTGCGTACTTGCCGAATATGTGTGTTTCTTTATTTGTGTATGGTGGTATGGTGTATGGGTATGGTGGATCAAAGAGATTCCACCATAGATTTTAGGTGTGACCCATCCACAACCCTCTTGCCTTAATTAAGTCTTTTTATCCCCTTGTTCAACCCGCCGTCTAGCCCGCTCGCGTCATCACCAGGTCGGGTGAGCCTAGAGTAGGTGTCAACGGGTCCCCACTAGGAGAGTAACTCGAGGTGTCCACTTGTAGTGTTCTTGTAGCTAACAAGGGGTGTGGCTTATTCTTTGTCCTGATTGGTTGGTGTATGTAACTATCTCGATGACCACGTGTATGTGAATGCAAAAATGTACGAATGAAAAGTTAGAATAAAAGGACTGGTTTAGAATGCCAAGTTATCTTTTGCCAAATCTCCTGCAAGGAAGATCTCTTGCCAGATCAGCCTGTGGAAGACCGGCGCTTCTGTTGCCAAATCTGCCTGGGGAAGATCGGCATCATCTTCTGCCAAGCCTTCTACTGGAGATTTGCTGTGAAGGGACGTACGAGTCTCGTGGCAAGGTCTACTGAGGGCTGATAGGTTCAGTCTTGCTGCAGAATCAAGGTGTCCCGTTCTACTGGACTTAGGTGAAGTCTAGCATCAACGCAACGTGTCTTGAGTAGACCAGCTGCCTAGCGCAAGGGAATCTGCGAGGGTGTCGGATCCCGCCAGACTGGTGTGTGACTCTTGCAGGTGTTCCTCTGCTGTGGAGAATCTCTACGGTAACCGGGCAAGAGGAGGAACCACAGAACGTAAAGGAGGAGATCGAGGGACCGCAGACAACTGTTTAAAGGGAGGCGGCCTGCAACTGAGATCTAGTAGTGAGTTCAGAGGTCGAGGGTCGACCCGGAAAACGCCGCATAGTGCCCTGTCTGTTGCGACATCAGTAAGAGCGCTTACGTCTTACAGTAAGCCGTGTCCAGAGAAAAAAGGGACACGAAGAAGAGATCTGCGATACGCTTCTTGTTCTAGCAAGGAGCACCCAAGACAACTTTCTGACGCCAGCCTTTAGGACAACAGAGGGGCGCCCCTTTTTTTTAATAACAGATTTCTTTACGCCGTGCGACCTGCACAAACTACCAGGTGAAAGTGTTGTGTGTCCTGCACGTGGTCATGGTGTCTGTGCAGTTAAACAGGTATGTTATTGTTATTATAGTAAAGCAAGTGATGGCAGGAAACGCATGTTAGCTAGCCAGAAAAAAGTCGGGGAGTCATCTTCTGTCAAAGAGCATAGATTCTGTAAATAATATTCTCTTTTCTCTCACTGTATTACGGAGTTTTGTTATTCCTTGTGTTGTGGGGAGATTGTAGGTGGATGGGGCCTCGTGCCAGGGTGTGCTGTGAGATAAGCATATAAAAATCGTAAATAATACAGTGATAATAGTTTCCACCTACGCATATGTCGTCACCTTCACGGCGGTCGTGAGGAGCGAGCGCAAGGACAACGCGTTGAGGGAAAAGTTAACTCCCATGTGACGACAGCTTCTTTTGCAGCCATTGGCTTATAGGACTGGACGGGACTGGTCAGATGCGCGTGCAGGGGCATAAAACTCAGCTTTAAGGTGCAGCAATTGCTGTCCTGTCGCATCCTCGCTATCTTAGAGTGAGGCATGCTGGTTATCTCACAGTGAAACGCGCTGATTATCCGATACTGAAATCTGCTCGTCAATGGCCATCGCCACATGCAGCTGAGTGCTTTCTAATTCCAGTCTAGGGGGCGCCACAATGCAGTTGGCTCCGAAACGAGGCGATAGCATCGTGGACATGGCAGAGACGGCTTGAGTTATGGTACTTCTTGAATTTAAAACAAGGGAACTTAAATTTAAATTTAAATTTAAATTTTAAATTTAAAACAAGGGAACTGGACCAAGCTAAGACATGACAAAGACAAAGACAATCTACATGTTTCGGGGCACTACCCCTTCATCAGGACGACACAAAAACGACGAAAAAACGACAACAACGAAAACAGAAGAAAAAGACTTAGCTTCAGTAGATGTGGCGCATAGGCTGGACAGCAGGTACTTCTTGGCTTTTAAGGAGATACCACACGACTGTAAACCACGGTGTGTGGGTGCCTTTCTTTCACATACGGTTTACTTCACGGTATGTCATATAAGGAGTAAATCTCGATGGACAAACGCCCGCTGATCTTTAATGAGGTCACCGCCTGGGGATGCGGGGAAACAGTACGTAGTGAGCCTGACGTTGCCAGTGGCGACTCGAGTAACCCTCTGCTGTATGTACTCGACAGCTAGACCCAGTTCTAGATGGTGAGGTACCCATGAAGCTGTTCTGCTTCGTAACGTCGAGCGCAGCCGCAGGATCCTATGCTTGATGACTGCTGTGGTCTCGTGCCTGTGATATCGACTTTAGCACGCTGTGTTTTGCTCACTTTGTCCAGGTTTGATGGAGCTTGCCGCCAGCGAAAGCCATCTGACCGGACCTCCCCCCAGAGTGGCATAAACGTCGAACTGCTTGGAACAAGAGACTGAGAGGGTTTCCGCGGAGGGCATCAGGTCACGCCCTGCCGTTCTACCAATGTTTTCTGTTGAGCTCAGCTCAGCCGTTTCACTGCAGTCTACCTCGACAGCAGCAAGAGAAAATAAAGCAGTTTCGTCATTAGTGCTTAGAGGGGTCGTGGTCAGTACTCGAGGCCAGATATGTCCCAGGATATTTCTTTGACCGGACTATTTCCAAACGGGCTTCCATGCTGATAGAATCTTCGAATGTAGGCAGCCAGATCGCTTTGTTAGTTTTGCTCAGGGGTTGAAGATTATACCGCCAAAATATTGTAGGCTAATGTGTCACTCAGCTAAAGCTCTGGAACAGCAGTAACCTTGTTCCTGTATTTGTAGAGAGCGCCGCTGGAAAAATACGGTTATTCAGTTGCCTCATGCCACTAGAAATCTTGTTAGGGCTTTTAAAAATCAAGTCACTAGCACGTCGGGCCAGTGATTTTTTTTCTGTCGACTTCTATACAAAGAAGAGAGAACAGCCAGGGCCTGTGGAAATATCAACGCACAAATGGACTTCAGAAAATTTTGTAACTCACCCATCCCGGATTTTCAGAAAATTTTGTAACTCCCCTATCCCTGTATTTGAAAGAAGACCGTATACTATTACTTCGCCAGGTCAGTACCGTTGAAGCAGATATACAACCCAGATTGAATTCTCAATGGAAATGGCTCTATTATTTCTTGTTTCAGAAGTTTTGGCAGATATTGGCACTCTTTGCACAAAAGCTTCACGTACAGGTATACTAGTGTGTGTGTGTGTGAGCGCGCGCCTGAGAGAAAGAGAGAGTGAATAAATGGAGGGACAGAATTTTTTTTTAAAAAGGATGTGCTAAAACCCAGAAATAGTGGGCTTATAAATAATACATGAAGTTATTAAACCACGGGTGTATTTTCATATGCGTATAGTTCGTACTGATAGTGTGACAGGTGCGTGACTGCTCTGGTTATGGGCATTGTTTCCAGATAAACAATCTTGCTATGTAGAAATTATTCAGCGCAGTATTCAGAGCATCCGTGGTGTACTCTTAGTTGATATCAGACCTGACGCATAAATCACTGTAATAACACGTGATTTGGCGTGTACGGTGTCTCTACAGTGTCAGAAATGACCGTCGTTTAACTTTGTTTATCCTACTACTTGTTCTTCTGTAAACTTTCTACGTCAAGGAATTGATGATTTTTATTTGCTTGATTGTATGTTTGCTTGTTGAAATTTGTTCTGTCCCAGAGCCCTGGCGTGATGTGAAGCTAAATATTCTAATCGCCTGCTGTCATTCTCTTGACGTCTCGCATTTGTCCCAAATAGGCATGACTCACATATATAAAATAATATGCTTAATGCAATGCTGTGGTATTGCTACATCACAGATTTCGTAGGATTAACGAACCAGCGAGCGAGTGAGCGATACGTTTCTGTCACTATCATTTTCAGTATATCACGATTTTGTCATCTACACAGCGTCAGCAGTTATACTTACAGGATGCAGAATGAGAGCGCTTTTGGTGCTCTGTGTTCAAACGTCGGTGAAATGAACAAATAACCGACTTATTTTTTTTACGTGTTTGGACATCATATACGTATGCTTTGGGGCTGTTAATTAGTGTGCTATCCCGACAAAATTTACTTTCATTAGGATGCCTTTTGTTAGACCGGGAGTTTGTAAATAACAACGCTATCACATTATTTTTGCAGTTGAAAGATTCTTCCGCAGATAAAAGTATTCAAAAATAACAAGCTAATAAATGCAACAAAAGCCTTTGTGCGGACAATCACGTCAGCCAACCGAACAGAGAAATGTGGGCGCTAGGAAAAAATGCAATTTTTCTCCATATTTCAAATAACTGATGAAGCACCTACCCCTTCACCCCTTATCATTATGGAGCTAAACTGCTGCTCTGTAAAACGCGTATTAAAGGCGTCAAAGGTCAGTGTAACCTTAAACTGCGTGCTTTGAAGAAAAAAAAACGTTAGTGGTTTATAGTAAATACCAAAAGTTACCGCTATCATCACTCTGGGGAACTTAAGAAGATTCAGTGTGTTCGAAGCGAAGGGGAAAGATGGACGGGTATTGAAGAAGAGTTCAGGACAAAGAGGATAGATGGGATGAGGGCTGTTATATCTGGTCTTTCACTACTTTAGCATTTGGAAAAGTCAAGAGCATGCGTGTAGTACAAACGACACAATGCGGAATGAAAAAATTCAAGATTTTAATGGAAATTCCGAGAAGTACTTGTGCCATGGGGAACCAGATGGCCGAGTGGTTAGAGCCAAGTCTTCCGAACGCGGAGGCGCTGGTTTGGTACCCGTGCGCCATACCACACTTCCCCTAGTTCACCCAGCTGAGAGTAGGTACCTAACTGATGGAAAGGTAAGGCAGTATGAGAGAGACCGAGAGAGAGAGAGAGAGAGAGAGAAGAGCACCCCTCCTCACGATGCTGGCCCACAGAAAAATGGAGGTCTCAAACACCACTCAACTACGACCTAAAACAGGTCAGGGACATCCTTTACCTCTTCCCCTTTATCTGCACCATACTGTTGTTACTGGTAGGCACGAACTGTAGCGTTTGACGTAAGCATTGAAAACCGCTGAATAAATCAATAATTTCTTTACCCGATCAAGGAGTAACTGTGAGTCCTATTTCTACACTGGAAGAACGGCCTTTAAATTCTTTATCGTTTTAGGTGGATTTTTTAAAGATCCCAAGATGGGTGGCGGTACTCTAGGGCATCCTTATCTCAATTCCCATTGCTTTCCCGCACAATGGTGACGAACGAAAATCTAATCCTAAACTCTCTATTAAAAGTGGCAAAATATACAGTTCTACATCGGGTTTAGCAGTCTTAAATATTGCTCTGTTTATTAATATTACGCAATAGAAACATAATATTAAATTTTCTATTTCTGGGAATATAAAACATCAAAAGTGCATGTCACACATACTTGTTTATACATTGTATAGGTTTGTGCGTGCGTGTATGTGTTTGCATTTGCGAGTTTTATGCTATCCATCTGGTTAACTTCCCTGTGCATGGTGATCAACTACTGGCAAGTCAAAGTTATGATGACGAA
This sequence comes from Lanistes nyassanus, assembly GCA_004794575.1. Classification (NCBI taxonomy): domain Eukaryota; kingdom Metazoa; phylum Mollusca; class Gastropoda; order Architaenioglossa; family Ampullariidae; genus Lanistes; species Lanistes nyassanus. The sequence continues at coordinate 791,253 of SMGT01016276.1, forward strand.
AGTTCATAGATTTCGAACAACACACTCACTGTCACAGCCAAACAACCATTTTCATATATTGTGTATTTCACTAGGCTTGCTAGAGTTCTTGTTTTTTGTAGTTGTTGGTATTTTTTTTTGGGGGGGGGGGGAATTAGCTTAAACAACAAGAGAGTGATAGAAAGGAGGAAGAAAAATAGGCAGCATGACATTGCAGGTGAGTCGAAAATAGGCTGTAGGGATGAATACTAAACGCACACCACTAACATGCTCAGAATGCAACATGTGGAGTAACTGTTAATTACCTCTTTGTACAGGTAGTCTGCCCGAACAAAACGTGTATGGCGAAGCAGTAAATTGTGTATTAATATCGCAAGCGTTGCATTACTGAAGGGAAAAACAAACTGGCATGTGCCACTAGAGGCTTCCCGCAAAGCAACACAAAAGAAAAATGTCCTTTCTGGTTTTCTATGCTACGGATCGACTCAGCCGTGGAAACAGAAAGGTCCGAATAATGTTTGGTAGGGGGCATGATGAAGCTAACGTGACAGCAGATTTTGTAGCAATATGTATCAATACTTGTTTAAATTGAAATGCACACAGAAGAGGACCCCCGAACTGCACACGTATATATATATATATGAGTGAGTGAGTGAGTGAGTGAGTGAGCGAGTGAGTTATTTTAAAGATAAGTTTATTTTTAAACGCAGTGTAGGAGTGAGTTCGAGGACTGCGTGAATATTTATAAAGTGATGATCCCGCTTGTAGTAATGACCAAACTTGTGTAAGAAGATTGCATTCTCTCTCTCCCTCTATCTCCTTCTCTCTCTATCATACATTCGCACTTGCACACACGCACCGCACGTCCGCACCCTACAGGTCTGCAGGCCAAAAAAAGCTGGCTTATTCGTGTATCCTAGATCTTCCCAACTCCACTCCACCCAGCCACATATGCGGAGAAGCCCCCTCAGTTTTGAAGAACCGGCAATCCTATTAAAGATTTCAACATTAGCAGCAACGCACAAGCACCAAAAATAGAGCGATGCATGGGAACACTTCAGAGAAAACTTAATTCGATTGAAAACCCATTCACTCGGCGATGCCGCTATAAAGTGTGAGACAACATCGCTAACGGTCATGCTTGACAAGGCAGCGTTTGCGGGGAGACGGGGTCTCAGAAGAGCGGGGTGTCCGCGCAGAAAGAGGTGACCAGGACAGCGAGGGGAGGATGCGGTGCGCGCTATTCTCCCGTCGGCCACCCAACATTAACTAACTTTGAGTATTATATGTTCGGATTTATCGCATCTTATTGTACAGTAGAACCTCTCTATTACGACGCAAGCTATCGCGCCTCCACCTCCATTCCAACCGATTTTTTGTTTTAACTGAACATTTTCTATTATATGGCTTATGCCGCTAATGCGACTTTTCCTCAGTTCGGACTTACGACCTTCATTTCGACAAGGAGTTGCGAGCTTTGGACTGTCACTTTCAAATTCCCAGGCGACTTGTGTGAACGCGGTCAAGCGGGGCGGGTGCGCGGTCCCCATGGCTACTCTCCTGTCGTACAATATGCGTGCACGATCCCGATTGGTTGTTCGTTCCAGCACATTGGGGCGAATGTAGACCAGCAATATGTGTGCACGATCACGATTGGTTGGTTTGCTCTCGTATGCTGGGCACTTCGGAGGTGCAGTAGCATCGTCAGTTCGTCCCAAAAGTATGGTCCGCAACAATGGCTACTATGTCCACATGCATGTTTGTAATTTACCTGATAAACTTACTTTTGCGAACGTCACTGTCGAGTACAGGTAAGCACGGGAGAGGGGGGAGGGGTCGTGGAGTGCTTATCCGTTTCTTTTGGGACGAATATCTCCTATTCAATGGATGCAAACTGGGAGCAGCCTATCTACATCCAGTTCGCATCCATTGAATTGGAGATATTGCAATCCTTTCTGCTTTCTTAACAGGGGCTGTAGCATGCTGCCGTGCAGCCTGCAATGCTAAATCAATCACTAACTGAACAAAGATCTGTCTGACAACAGACACATAAACGTCGCCAAAAGAAAGGGAAAGGAATAAATGGAAAGTTGAAAGGATGATCCGAACACCAAGCACAGTATCTTCATTCGTTGACCCAGCGCTCTAACCATTTGGCTACGGACCACATCCGCAAGTTGCGTTCATTCTAGCGATAAGAAAATTGCATTGTTACATCTCGGCTCGTGCAGCTTCTTATGGTTAGAATGAACAGAATCCGACGAAGTGCTCTGCAGCTGGATGGTTAAAGTGTTGGTTTTAGGAACTGAAAATGTTCGAATCTCAAATGCGAAATTTTTCTTTCTTTGTTCGTTATGGGGATGGAGGTTAGGGGTTGGTGAGGGGTGGGGTTAGGTTCTTTCTAGCTTTGATCCTTACGCAGTAGGTGATTTATCATGAAAGCAGCTTTATTTAGTGCGAAGCTTTTACTTTTCCTAAAACTAATTTTAGTCGTCTGTGGAGAGAAAAAAGTGCTGGAAGAAGTTCTTCCATAAGGCCATTGAAAGACAGTGTCGAATACTGGCGGACAGTGTCGTGTCCGTCACGACTGGCGCACTGTTCACGCCGAGTGGGCGCGCTTGTAATCATCTTCGCACGTGCAGCGCACGGGGGCGCGATGGTTCCAGTCGCCAGTCAAAGGCCGTGTCCACTGAGTGAGCGTGACGTCAGGCGTGTGGACCTGTGTTTACCGAGTTGCTACAGCGCTCTGGTCCCGGCCCCCGCCGTCTCGCAGAGTAATTGGTTTTGATTTGAGGCATTTGTGCCCGATGTGGCGATGATGGCCGAACACTTTCTCTATTGACTCTGTCAAAAGCTGATAAATAAGATAAACGCATAATGGATCACAGGCTTTGAGACCTGGGGAATGCTGCAATTTCATCACAAGGGGAGGCGATCACAATCGCCTAGCCAGGCAAGAGCAAGCGGCGGTAATCGTGCGGGCTTTTGAGGCAAGGGCCGGTAAGCGTTACTTGATTGCACGCAGTCACGATGGCCGCGCCGATCAGGGTATTGGCGTAATGCCCGCGCTGTAACTTCTCCTGTTTGTTCTTTTCCTTGATGGTGCCGTTTGAAGTGCAGCAGCAACATTTCCATCCCCCCCACCACACACAAAATCAATAACATGCTTGATATTTTCATATAGGGGTATGTTGTAAAAGTTTATTGTAGTCAGAACTTTTGTTCGTCTTTAATTCTTTACGATTAAGTCACTGTTTCCCAAATCTGAGTGGATTGTCCTCTTCTGACCACGACTCGTAAGTTTTCAGTACAAGTGCTATGGACAGCTATGTTGCATATCCGATAGATGCAGCGACACCACAATTCTGACCACATTCTGGAAGATGAGAATCACAGTTATAAAATCTGGCAGATCTTAGGCGTTAGGATGTTTTTCTTCATATATGGAACTTAAAAATCTAACAAAGAAGTTACCGTATGTCTTTTTGTCTTTACATTTTCCCTCCTTAGCACACACGCAATTTCCGTACTGTGCAGAATATACTTCATGCTGTTACGTCCAAAGCTCTTCATTGTTTACAGGAATTTTTGTATATGAGCAAAACAAAACCCCCATTTTTCTGCTTATTTAAATGTTGCTGTTTGGACGAGATGACTTTATAAATTTTGCTGTTTTATTTTTTAAAATAAGCGCAATGAACTCTAGATGATGCCAGATGCTGTCTTTGTACACTGGACAGCCTTGACAAAAGTTACCTGGGAATCGACGTGTTTATCTGTCTGCGCTGTATACTAAGAACTGTTCAGAAAGCCAGTTCTAAGGAACAAGAGACTGCGCATAGCTTATTTCCATCTTGCAGGAGTTTTTTTTAAATTATTATTTTTTCAACCCTTCTGGCAAGGGCCGGTAAGCGTTACTTGATCTCATGCAGTCACGATGCCCGCGCAGATCAGGGTATTTGAACAGCCGATAGTTCAAAGTCACTGGCAGAAAGAACTAAGCAGTTTCGTACAAAACGAACGAACGAACGTACGAACGAACGAACGAACGAACGAATTACGTGTCTTTCTGTCTATATTTAGAACGTTTTGTGGACACAGCCAGTTCTTAACTATTTTAACACCGTAGCTGTTATTTTAAAAAGGAGAAGGAGAAAAAACGTGCGTCGTTGTATGTCCCTAGGCTGGGAGAAGGGGTGGTAATTCTGGGTTGGTGGGAAACTCTTTTCACCAGAAGATCAAAAAGAGCGAGAGAGGCCAAGCACCCCGCTGAGGTCCAACAATGGCGACGTGGGAGAGCGCTTCGTTGTCTGTAATTTGCTGTCGTGACAAAGCCGTCCGCCTCCCGTCAGCAGTGTCACTGATCCCTGCATTTTGACGCACGTCCAGCACTGCAGCAGCCACAGACGAGTGACGCCTGGGCCTGACGCCACACTGGGCGCGTCTTGTCGCCATGTCGCTTACGGACGTGTAGGGGCGGGGCATCAGCGTGACCTCGGCGACTTCTGCTCACTCTCGATCTGTTCGAAATGTATTACAAACCAACGGAGAGATCCAGAACAGCAGACGCTCGCCGTCTGCCGCTCTTAAGGATCTCGTATTGGAGCAGTTTCCTCCTAGGGGGGCTGGTTAGCTCAGTTGGTAGAGCTGCGGACTAGCAGATGGAAGGTTGCTGGTTCGAATCCCGGTGTGGCCAAGGATGATTTCCTGGAGTTAAAAATTGTGTAAACTCCATTCGGCCATTTCCCCGCACATTAAACTGCCTGTCCGCACTGGCCATCTTACTGCAGCCATCAGTCTGGTGGTTCTTTCAGTGCATAGTTTAGTAATAGGACCCCATCCCCCATAGTGCGAAATCACCGCGAGGTGGAAGCACTGTCCCTCTAAATCACCACCACCACCACCACGCAGTTTCCTCCGCATATTTGACGCACAATAATACGGAGGGCCAAACATGACCCATGGCCGGCTGGAAGATGAAATACATCTCACTGAAATACAGCAAGCTGTATGTGAAAATGATCGTGTGCCACAGCCTTTAGAGATTCACTGGCCGATGGGTGTTGATTGGCGGTTTCTTAAAATGGCCCGACTACTTGAACAGCCCATAGTGCAAAGTCACTGCAGTAGCTGGAATTAAGTAGTTTCGCACAAAACGAACGAACGAACGAACGGATGCGCGCATGGAAGTATTCGTGTTTAGATATGCGCATGTTTGCGTGCTCGAATTCTTCTGATGTGTATGCGTGTGCGTGTATGGGTGCGTACTGCACACAACTGCGTCATTAAAATGCACTGACGAATGGGCACGTGCGCATTCCAACCCAACAGACTGTTTACGCAGAATGCTTACAAAGTGAAACTTGTCATTTGGATTATTGATACAGAACTTTATTAGTTTCCTGCACGTTAAGGCACAAGGTGCTTCATTAGTGTTCTTCAAGTGTGAACCTTAGATAACCTCTTTAGTAACGTTTCGCCAGGACTTCGCACGATGTACAAATTTTCAGCACTGATGCATGATGTACAACTTTTTGCCTTGGTGGATGTCGGCGCATGTCCTTTTTGTATAAAGCACATTATTCTGGCAGGGCGTATGCACCAGAACGCAAAGTCATATATTATTCTTGCACGTGGGCTGGCTTGCTGGCTTTTGTGCCTTTGATGATGCACCTGGCGCTATCATATATGCAAACCAAATTATCTCCAGCGTTCCATTCCCTACCCCCTCTCTTTTAAGACCGTCTCGCTGGCCTTGCCGGCTGAAAGAGAAGGTCAAGGAGGTAGGAAGGCGGCCGAGCGATGCTAGTGACGGAAGATTGAACAACACTGGGTATAAGCAGTAAACTTGACTCAAGAGCTCAGATATACAGAAAACTACCTTCCACGTTCAGGTTTGTGCTTGGTGGCAATCAAGTTAATCTTCTCACGATCTCTCCATTGTACCTTCAAAGTAAACCGTCGCATCCCTGAGGACACGCCCGGACGGAAACGTCTGACCTTCGACCTTTTCCGCATTCAAGCAGGGACTCGAATTTCGCATGATAATGAAAGTCCATTTAAAACTCCGTCACAATACCCACGTAAGTCCAAAGATTTTCGTGTTAGCAGAAGCTCGATACTGCAATTATAAACTCGTAAGCGCAAAGAAGGGGAAAAAGTGTCCCTCTCCGTTTGGCATAAAGTCACAGGCAGAAGAGTGTGACGAGAGTATAAGTAGCTAACTTAGATTTGGAGAAGTCGTGCTAAGCCGCTGAGGTTGGCGAGATGAAGAAGAGATTTCCTTCGGGGCTAGACCTCGGTTCCAAAGCGGAGGACTCCCTTCCTCTTTCCCTCGGCTACCGGAGGCCCCGCACTTCAAAGGAGCCGGCGTGGCCCTGCGACAATAAACTTACCTTTTCAGCAGCTCGGCGTTGCGGAGATTCCTGGCTGCGATAACCAAGGTGCTCCATTTCTGCCAACCATCAGTAAACGGAGTGCCGGGGGTGCAGACCTTGTTGGGTTAGGAGCGTCGTTTCTCGAAGCCTACCTCTCTTACTATTCCCTGTTCCTGACTGCCGTAAGCCGGAGGGTTTTGTGCAAAAGAGCTCTTGCATGCTACACCCGCCTCGTCTGGGCTACGGCTCATGTGACCAGGGCGGCCACAGTCGCTTCACCGCAGATATCGTATTCAAAGAATGTAGCAACGTCAACAAAAGGAAGTGTTCGAAGGTGAGTTAAGATTTGGCGTAACAAGAAAACTAACCCTGATTACTTTACAGTTACTTCCCCTCTTTCTGGTTGTTAAAAGAAACCAGCTGCTGTCGTACGCCAAGAATTAGCTCCTCCTCGCGTTTCTTTACTTTTTCTTTCTCTCTTTCTTTCTCTCTTTCTTGTTCGATTGCCTACATTTTTTTCTTTGTTCGGTTCTACCCGACATGCTTTGCTGTGTGACGCAGGTCTTAGAGTCTCGCCATGGCTCGTTCCACTGGTGATCACATGACCCGACAACCGCTTTATAAAGGTTAATGTCGACAATTTTCTGATCAGTGTGAACGGAGAGGTGAATATTCTGATCAGTGTGAACGGAGAGGTGAATATTCTGATCAGTGTGAACGGAGAGGTGAATATTCTGATCAGTGTGAGCTGAGGTGAATATTCTGATCAGTGTGAGCTGAGGTGAATATTCTGATCAGTGTGAACTGAGAGGTTAATATTTGTTTTATGGTTTGGAAAAAATATAAATGGTAATTATTGGTCGAGAACTGTCTGAAATAAAAGCTTTTATTTGACATCATTTTTCCCACAAGGCATCCGTAGAATCAGCACATGTCTTTGTTCCGTATTCTTGACATTCTGTTTCCAGACGTGTGAAATAACATGTTTTGGTTTAGCTGTTAGGGGTCATCTGGAAATGCTGGATTTAGATTTCTCTTGAAAGTCGTTAACCAACAAAAAACTGAAACCTCGGGATTTTTGTTTTTCGTTTTAATATTTAGATGGAGGAGCTGATGTCAGTTGAATCAATTGGGAAAATGTAACATTCTCTTTGATCCATGATAAAAATAAGTACGACAAATGCATGCGAAAAGCTTTTCTCTACATGCAGAAAACGCATTTCTTCGAAAAGGGGGAAGGACAAATCAGCTGTCCCATTTATTCTTAAACCATCAGAAACTTGCTAAATGGTCTTTCCAAGCAAAGCAGATAGTTTACGTTTTTCTGTAAGGCACTTAAACACTTTTACATTCATTCCCAACTGTGAGGTTATAGATCTCTCTACTGTAACTTTCGGGTTGCCGATAGCAACATTGCGATTTCAATTCTCAAAGTTAAAGGGGAGGGGGGGACTTGACAGGTCATGCCTTGAAAGTTGCGTCCACAGAAAACTACAATTAATCTTTGCTGCTTTTTCAAGGCACCTCGTTCATGAAAGGAACTAATATAGTGAACAAATATTTGTTGCATATTGTCAAACATTTTCAATTGAAAAACTGAGGTGTTCGTGAACCCCTCCTAGCAACGCTGGTAAACAACACTAAATATCATTAGACACTTCTGCTTTGCTGATGGAAAGTTGTCATCATTATAAAAATCGACAAATACCTCTCGTTATTATGTTTTCTGTAATATTTTGGTTGATAACTCTGCTCCTTTCATGAAGAATTTAGTCAGCTCATGCTCACTGTTCACATAAAGTCAGAATTTAAAGGGAACAAGTCATCTCAGTGGGGTTAGGAACAGTCTAACCAAACAAAACCCCGACACCGTTGCCAATGTGGCTTTTCAGTTTTTTCTTTTAAGACCACTTTGTTGAAGTTAGAAGACAACACTCGATGTTCAGCACTTCTCACTGACCTCGGAGTGAGGTCTTTTGCCTGCTTGGTAAGTCGAAACATCGGTATAAAACGCGTCTACACTAATGGCCGAACCTCGGTGAATAACTTTCGTCTAACACAGTGCCTTCTTAGATTTATGAAATCTACATGTCATGCTTAAGTAGATTGTGTGCCGGGGTATACCGCAGTGCACAAACTGTGCGAGAAAAGGATATTCTGAACACCCGATTTAGGTAAGCCCCCATTGGAAAATTCACTTTTAAAGTGTCATGTTCAGTGCATTGTTCTACGGCAACAATATTCACAGGTCGAGTTTTCAGACTGCTTTTGCACCCCACTGCATGTGAAGCATTTTGTAGCTTTGATTCCCTGTAAAGTGCTTTACACTCATTAAAACTGCTTAAAAAAACACCCTTCCTCTACTTTTGTCCTCTGATGCGTGTGGCGAATGAAAAGTAACTGCACTCTGCTACGTGCACGAAATCCACCAGAAGTCGGTGTTTACAAGTCGATCAAACGCTGAGGTTTCGAAAGGCCATCAGGCTTTCCCCATGTGCTCTACTGTGCCTGTGCGCTCAGCCATGTTTGCGATCAAATATCTCCCTGTGGTTCCACTCCCCCTCCCAGCCTGTTTTTATTTTCGATGTTTTTTTTAACTGCTGGATGATTGGAGCATACTTTTAAAAAAAACTCCTTACTGAACGGAAGCCAGATTTACCCGACTCTGCTTTGTGTGAAGTCGGGCGATAAAAAGCAAACCGGCGTTATCCTAAAATTAATGCATTTCACTTCTGTCACATTATGAGCGTTCAGCCACGCATGCTGCCAAGCTCGGTCTGACATAAAAATAGATAAGCTTCCGTTCAGAAGTCATTCGTCTTCCTACTTATCTTTTAAACCATCGCCCTCTAGGGGTTGATGCATAGCACAAACCTCGTTGGATGCCCTCTGTCCTCTTGCTAGTAGTGACACTGAATAGGGCGCAAGATCGACTTGTGGCTGAATTTCGCTAACCTGCTGAAATGTCGGCTGGTCCAGCTTTGCTCTGTTTCGTATTACTACAACGGTCGGCAAAAAAAAAAAAAAATCTGTAGCCGGTCTGTCTGTCTGTCTGTCTGTCTGTCTGTCTGTCTGTCTGTCTGTCTGTCTGTCTGTCGGTGGGTGGGTGGTGAGTGGGTGGGTTGGTGGTTGGGTCGGCCGGTCGGTCTCTTTTTTTGTGTCTCTCTCCCTTTCCTCCCTCTTCCCCTCCCCCCCTCTCTCTGTATACTGGATTATTCGTAAGCCGCACGCCCTTCTGTAACCAAGGGTGTCTTTGTAGCTACCGACCATGCTGGCGATCTTTGGTGCAAAAAGAGGCGTGGCTTAGGGCTGCTCGGTTTACAGCGATAGTGTGTGTGTGTGTGTGGGGGGGGGTGGTAGGGGGCGGGGTGGTGAGCAAGACGGCTTTGCTAATGCATGTTTGAGAAGTGCTGTTGGCTGGTTGACATCAGAGGGTAGGGGCTGCTCCCTCCCTACCGTTTGAGAACGACTACACTGCCCACACACTTTACTCCTACCAGGCTGCAAGCCCCCTCCCACACCCTTCCGTCCTCCCCAGTCTTCTGCGATAGCAAACCATTATTATGGAATAAATCTCTTTGTAACCCTTGACTCTAGCTTCCAGGGACAAAAGTCCCGGAACATTTGGTAAAATACATGAATTTTGCAGTACGTGATCAAACGGTTATTTTTTTATTATCGTGGCGACTGAGAGATATTTGTTAATCAGATTTATTATTGTACGCTGATGTTGCGTAGTCGTCGTCATCGTCATCATCATCATCATCATCATCGTCGTCGTCGTCGTCGTCGACCTTGCTGTCAGTCGAGAACGTCATCTGCAGTGCGCTCCAGCCTGGAGAAAGGAGACTTTTGCTCCAAGCAAACTTCCCCCTTAACTTTGCCAGCGACCTTGAAAGTCGACGAGTTTCCATGTCACCACCTTACTGTCCGTCACGCGACTCACCCACGCACTCACTAAGTGAATACACTTACTCACGGCCCTCACCTGACCACACACACACACACTCTCTCTCTCTCAGACTGACGCACACACACACACACACGTGTCCTCACATTCGCTCCCACACACACCACCCCTCACTACATCCCGTTCTACATCCCTCCGTCAATCCCTCCCTCCCTCCCTCGCCATCCCGCTTGCTCACTCATTTAGAGAGAGGACAGGGGAGGGAGAGAGTGCGTGTGCGTGTGCGCGTCCATGCTATCTCTCTCTCTCTCTCTCAGTGCGTAGTCAGGTGCGGGCGGGGAATGACCGTATTCTTTTGGAGAGCTAGTTTGTGCCCTCGCGTGTATGCGTCGGTGTGTGCCTACATGTGTGCTAGTCTGGGGGTGTATAGACTTTCGTGCACTGGCGTATCCGTAATATTATTCATCAGTTTTTACCTCTGCGCAAGTTGACAGCGCTGCTAGAGCAAAGAAGACCCCATCCGCTCCTCAATACAAATGCCAGTCTGCGACGGACCCCGTGATGCCGAACAAGGGTTACATGAGGACATAATTGGAAATAAAGGCCAGAAGCCACCAGCAGCGAGTCTCCAAGCTGTCGGCGCAGCTCAGTGTTGACGTGTGTCACCCAGGTTCTGTTATTACTGGTCGACCGGGCCGCGAGTGGTCTCCCTTACATCCCTTGCATTGTCCAGCGTGACCTGCCTGGGCTGACCACCAGTTAGAACCGAGGGGGAAGAACTTCGTGCATAATCTTCTTGTCACGCGCAAAAGCCCCTGCAAATTACCGCGCGTGAAATCCTGGCAACCTCCATGACAGCGCCTGGGTCACTGGCAGCGCGTGACACCTCCCGCTGTCTCGCATGACCCTCTTTTCCCCTTCCCTCCCCTAGTCGACAATCCACCCCCCTTTGCTGGAGCTAATCAAAATACAGTATTACATAAAATATGCTAATCTCTTAGGGTCACCACTAAAAACTTTCCAATTTCCTGGAAGATCTTTGCTGCCTATATCCCTACCCACCCCTCCCCTAACCCCCACCCCTAGCCCCTACCCTAACCCCACCCCCTAAACCTTCCCCTTACTTTCCCCTAAACCCCCCTCCTCCCGAAACATACCCCCTCTTCCTCATCCCCCCGCCCTCAGAAAGACCTGCGAAATAGAGCTCGTCATTTGATTGGCTCCAGTGAATTAGAGCTTTTAGGTGCTGAAACGGCCGCTCATGTAACGGTTAGGGCTGGGTTCTTCTGACCTCTGTGGGTGAGCTCCCCTGTGCTGCAAGCATTCGTCCCACTGTGCACTTTTCCTATTTTACTTTTTTCTGATTAATGATCTTCTCGTTTCCGAAACTTTTCTTATTTATTGCTTGTAATAACAACTCCACCAGTTTTCTTTCCGGCGGCAAGAAAACAAAAACTTTCACGAAAGAGCATGAAAAAGACCGACGACTAGGCTGATATGAAGCTGGAAAGATGATGTCGACGACGACTATGGGCGGAGAATCGTTACGCCTGCAGTACGACAGTGTCACGACGGGCCGTTCCTTAACTTACTGGACTCGACTTCTCCAGAATCAGAGAACAAACTTTTATGGTGATCTCGTAAATGTATATTTAATTGAGCAATCGTCACCCAAACCTTTACTGCCTCAGGTCAATGGTTTCTACACCAAAGGGTGACTACGCTATGAAATAATGCGAATAACTAGAGAAATCTACCAAGGGAAAAGATTCTCATACTCTGAAACGCTCGCTCAGTCTCACACAGGCAAAACACTTCTTGCTCAAGAGCCCCCACCCTCGTCAAAGACACAACTGCAGCGAACCGTTATTCAACATATATTTCATACACTAACTGAATCGACAACATCAAATATATCTACAGATTATTTAAAGGTAAGGGGTAAGACGCTGCCCGATTACGTCATACCATGAGGAATCAGACAAAGAAGATAATCAAACTAAAGCCAGAGGGGAAATCACACTGCAGCACGGCCTATGATCCCGCTCGATACACAGATACAATAAGTGACCGACAACAGAGCACCTACTCTTGTCACTACTAAAACAACTGCTTTACCGCAATACACAGCTCTAAAGCTGTACAACGACCCAACCACGAAGTACGCCCGGCCTCTAGCTTATGACGTCTCCTGTCTCCGGCAGGATAAAACCACCTATCTTAAATCAACCCGAGTCCCAGACTCTAAGATAGTTTATGGCAAGAGCAGTCCTTAACTTATAAGGCACATCCAGCAGTCACTTACCCGTCTGTTACGCAGACGTATCGGCGAAATACTTCCAGTGTATTTAGCGTGAGAACTGGAGCTGCTCTTCCGGCGTCCTGGCTAAGGTGGCGAGGGGCAGAGGTCCGTGGGTCTACACGTGTCAGCTTCTGTTGGTCTTCCTACATTAACCTGTCCTGTGTCTAGTCCGATTCTGAGTGTCCGAATGACCTATCCTGTGGTGGTGGTGGTGGTTATTTAGAATGACAGTGCTTCCACCTTGCGGTGATTTCGCACTATGGGGGATGGGGTCCTATTACTAAACTATGCACTGAAAGAACCACCAGACTGATAGCTGCAGTAAGATGGTCAGTGCGGACAGGCAGTTTAATGTGTGGGGAAATGGCCAAATGGAGTTTGCACAATGTTTAACTCCAGGAAATAATCTTTGGCCACACCAGGATTTGAACCAGCAACCTTCCATCTGCTAGTCCGCAGCTCTACCAACTGACCTATCCTCACGCTTCCCCTTCCTTAAGTACCGTGTGCCCTCAAGCCCTGCGTTCACAGGAACCACCTTATTCTAGTTGAAACCAGTTCTGGCCAGCCTAGGTTGGGGCGGAGCTATTAGCCTGGCTATGACGTACTGTCCACCTACCAGGTGGGAAGAGAGGGAATGGGGAACAGGCTTACCTAGGAGTGACAGGTGACAACCTAGGTGTGACATGTGACAGACTTTGGTATAGTCAAGCCCATGTCGCTCACTATTTAGTGGGGTGTTTTAATTGTTCTGTTCAAACTAATCCAAAGATCTTCGTCCTAGACCTGGAGACCGCAGGCGATGTTATGCTGATGTATATTTTATTATACGAGCAATCATATTATGAATAATTTTTCATGTGAAAATATATTGATACAAAGGAGGGCTGTGCTACTTGTGCACTCGATTACAGTGACAGCATAGCGGGGTTACAAAGTAAGCGCCACAAGCGTGCCTATCAATGAAATCCGTCCCTTAGGGTCGGCCATTGCCGATCAGCCAACGCACGAAAACACCTTTTTTTTTCTTTGATGTGTTCCACACTGTTGCGTGAAAATGGAGTTGGGTGGGGGGAGATTGGAAATGCTGTTCAAAGTTCTACTAGGCTACATGTTGTGGATCAACTTGAATCTAGCTGATAAGGGGTAAAACAGTTATCCCTCATTTCTCAGCTCGTCACCTGCTCACTCACAAGTCAACCTAGAGGTCACAAATATAACTCCGCTGCAACCTAACACTTACCAGCTTGTGTAGTTCCCTCGATTTTTAATCTCATTACTGGGAAACACTAGTTGAGTCTTCAGAACATCCCAGCAACGCATCAGCCTCATAGTGGTAAGGTAAATGCTTCTGGCATGTTGCTCCCAGCACTTTATTTTATCACCTTTATTTCATCAGCACAGTCGGCTCCTTCCGGAACGTTTTCGTACCTTTCCGGAATATCGATCAGTATTGTGATGGACTGATCGATCACTGAGTGAAATAGCGTATGTCATTTTGTTCACCAGCGATGATACTAATTAGGTATGCACACTTGATATTTTGGGTTTACCTTCACTTTAAGATATCCCTGTCTCTTGACGAAAATGGAACATCTTCGACTGTTCAAATGAATCTGTGTCTAGACGCACAAAGTATTTCTTCTTATGTGATTACACACAGTGAATGATGTCTATGGCATTGTGCAAGCTGGTGAGGGTAGGGAATCCATAATATCATGACATTAATGAAGACGTACTGATTGGAGACTTGTGGATATGCTGCATTATAAACATATAAAAAGACATGTGTTACAAGGTTTTGTTCACAAGGTGTTGAGCCATGACCTAACGCCTTCAGGAAGAATGGAAGGCTCGATGCAGAAATACCGCGCGTGATTATGGCTGTTGTAGGACGCGCGTACGCTCGTTCCCGGCTGCACACATCTTTCATACACACTCGCAAACGCATCTATTTATGCATGCAAGCTCTGTCGCTCATCCGCACTCTGGCAGTCCCGCTCCCCGCCTCTAAACTCACAGGGTTTAACGTTCCACGTGTTAAGTGTGACGGAATTAAGTTCTTAATGAAGTCAGTCGGTTGCGGACTTTTTGAATGGCTTTATACGAATCAATACATGGTGAGCCGGTGTGCTTAAACATCTGCTGACATTAAGTGAGAATTTGTTCCTTCACAGTTGAAAACACAGGTGTGTGATCTTCGGCATACGGGCTGGAGGTAGTGAAGCTGGGTGAGTCTGTGATATGAGGTGAATTTGGGGCGGGCTTTTGTTTCTCGTCGTCAGTAACAAAGAATATCTCACTTTTTTGAGGTTGGGGGCGGGGAGGTGGAGGAATTAGAGCAACAGGAGAACCCCTCCTCCAGTTATCAGACTTGTAAAAAGGTGCCACATGCAGAGAAAGTACGGGATCCGAATCCACGACCGCCTCGTGTCTGTCCAACCACACGTTACTGTTATGCTACATATATTCACCGCCAAATGTGTTTGCGTGCATGAGGGCGTGCGGGTGTGCATGCATATCTGTGCGTGTGCTTGAGTGGGTGTAAAGATACTCGCGAACTCAACCTGTGTCTTCTAAAGTCAGACCCGTAGAGTACTGTTACCTCAGAGGTACATGCAAATGAACCTTATGGGTCCAACCTAAATGTGTTACGAGAAATTAAATTAAAGCATATCTCCAAGATCAGCTGCTTTTGTCTGACATCAAATAGCCCGGGTTTTATTTCTTGGAACTGATGCAGCAGGAAGATGTATTCGGTTAATAATAGCCATTCACTCTATGACACTTCCAGGAACTTTTTTTGGGGGGGTGATGGGGGAGGGGGAGATAAGAATCATCATGCATCCAGTACAGTACAGTATAGTACAGAGCGAATATGGCCGTTGGTCTGTGCCTAAACGCCCATTTTCACGTAGTGCTATCTGCACGTCTGCGAACCTCAGGGGGAGTGGACACTGCGGACAAACACGATGCCGTTCCCTACAGCTGCTGGTGCTGTACAAAAACCATGGACACGACCCCAGAAATGCCGCCTGCGAGACAGAATTCCCGACCTTTCCATGACCGCACTTATTCTTTTGTGTACAGTTATGGCTGCTGTCGCGGGCTTCGTAAAAAGCTTGTATGTGGCTGTTTTAATGTGTAAATTGAGTAATACATTTTAGCACCCTTGCACGCACACGCTAACACACTTGGTGCAGGGCTGCCGCCTGCCAGGCGTAAACACTGTCGGATTAGCCCACTAACTGACGGCAAGTTCCGGCTGCGTGATTAATACCTGTCGCTGGCGTGACGTCATGAGCACGTGAACCTGTTACTTAGTCGCTAAGCTGTGGCTCAGGTAGTCAACCAATCAACCAACAAGCCAAAGTAGGATGGCTTTTAAAGGTTTCGGATTTTGTTGATTAAAGTTCCGTCGCAAACGAGGGTTAGTCGTACTACTCCCGCCTAGGAAGAGGATATCTTAATTGTTAGACTAGCGAGGCAGAAACTAAGTAAAAGGATGAGCAAACAAACAAACAAACAAACAAATAAACAGTCTCCTCCCATTCAGCCATACAAGAGGAAAACAGACTTGCTGATTGAAACAGATTTTCACCGAAATAATTCTCTCCCCACCCGAGCTACCAAGAGTTGAGAAAAAGAAATACAGCGAGACAACGTGAATTTTTCAAGACGAAATCCACAATGTGACACGCTGCCCAGAAACAGAGCGGCTTATCAAAACAAGAAATAATGGTAAATCATGCCGATATGCAGATGTCGTCATTTCCATATAACATACGTACGCTATACATGCCTCCTCTTTGGTTAAACGCGAACTTTTCTGGCAGTGGCACAACCACAGTGAGACTAGAGAAGCATGGATTCGGCTTGCGATGACAGACACACACGAAGCCCCAGGCGTGCAGTTGACTCCTTGCCTCAGACCACTGCCGCTGTTTTCGCGTGTCAGGATATCCTGATTACAAGCATGGCAACATGACAGACAAGACAGGATCTCGTGTCATAATAAAGGGTTTTTATTGTTTTTTTTTCCAGACAGAACCGCGGTAATTAGTACAGCGATGGCTGCGTTGGCTAGAGGCGATGTTCTTTTTGAAGGATAACAATAAAAGCACATAGTCAAAAAATGCCGGAGCGGTTTCCTAGCAGAAAAGCGACCGTAGCTACAGTTCTTTTCCATTAAACAACCATAAAACTCACATCTGATGCAGCTTCTTAAATTGTGGTGTCGCGTGGTGTGTGCTGTGGTGTATGATGCTCTGTGCTGAGGTGGGGTTGAGTTGGGTGGTGTGGTGTGTGGTGTGGTGTGGTGTGGTGTGGTGTGGTGTGGTGTGGTGTGGTGTGGTGTGGTGTGGTGTGGTGTGGTGTGGTGTGGTGTGGTGTGGTGTGGTGTGGTGTGGTGTGGTGTATTATGAAGTGGTATTAGCACTGCTCTGTGGCTGTTACTCTGTACATGTCCGTGCTTAAAAGTAGAAAAGCAAAATTATATAAGCGTAGAGGCATTTGAAAAGGACAGACGGGCAGTTGATTAATGTCAAACTTCTTAAAACAATCATGGCGCATCATTTCCTCGAAAAACTTCTGACTAGAAACTATGAGAGTGCACTATTTTTACACGTGCATACAACATTATACACAGTAGTATGTCAAATTAGATTCAATCGACAACTCGAGACAAAGGGTTATAATCAGCAACCAGTTAATAAATTCACAGCTTTACACAATCACCGCCACGTGACCCGCTATAATCTATCGTCTGTCGCTTTGTGCATGGCTGGTGTCTTAATATTAACCTATCCAGCCATGCACGAAGACAAACCATATTTTCCTGCACGTAACCACAGTCAAAAAGCTAAAGTTAGCACCGAGACATCAAACCAGCGTTCTGTAACGCCTGGGTCTTCGACTTTGTATATGACGATGAAATGACAAAAACAAAAAAATGTTTCCACATCAGGCTGTCTCCGCACGTCTGGCTTAGTGAGACCCAGCCTCATATGCAGCCCGCTTGATACAAGCATTCTTTAAATTTTCACATTTTTGATAATGTCCGCATATTAATTTGCAATCCAAAACACGGATACATTTTTATAGGGCTTTGCATAAAATAACAAAAATGAAAAGAGAGAAAATAATAATATAAATCGTTTCAAACATGCCTATACTCACAGTATAGCTCCATATACAGATAAAATAGAAGGTAGTTCCGCAGAAACTACTGTCGTCGTCATCATCATCATCATCATCGTCATCATCATCATCATCATCATCATCATCATCATCATCATCATCATCATCATCATCTGTTCCGTGCTGTAGACCGTTGGAGCACCACTGACGACTTGGCAGCCAGTTTCCTCCATTTCCCTCTTATCCTCTGGCAGTCTCTGGATTTCAGAAGCTACTGCAGGCTCCACCAAAAGTTCGGCTGGGCAAGGGTTGGGGCAAGGGTTGGGGCAAGGGGTTCCGGAACAAAGCCAACCCTACGAATCTACAAAATCTGGCCTGCGTGGTTACACCACTAGCTACTAGCTAGCCTATGACCTGGCTTCTCTAACTGGAAAATTCTGCACTGGAAAAGATACCACATACAATGGATGAAAGTGATAAAGTCTAAACCAGAGCTTTCCTCTACCCAGTGGCTATGGCCATACACACAGCGTGGATACTATAGCGACACGCCACCTGCCCAGATAGCACACAAGAAGAACTCGATCTGCAGACGTCTTCAAGGTGACAGTTCTGCATCTGAATCGTCATTGTGGGGGTCAGAGTCATCGCGACACTCACCAGCCGGCGGGGAGCACGCCGTTGAGTACACACTGGTAGACGTGAAGTGCGCATGTCCCAGTGGAGTTTCCTGTCGTAACCTCACTTCCTGCGAGCGCGTAGAATCTCTGTCGCTGTCGGCTGCCCTTTCGGCGGCTTGTTGTCTCTCTTCATCGTCCACCGAGATGGCGCCATTGTCCAGGTCGTCGTCCGCGCGCTGGTAGCTGCCGTGGACAGCGTCCTTGACCTCCTGCTCACCGGACTCGGTGCCCTTGACCTGCATGGTGCGTCTGGCGGCCTCCTCCTCTCGCTTCTGCTTGCGCCACTTGGCTCGTCTGTTTTTGAACCACACCTGCACATATCGAGGGTGGGGGGGACCATTAGAACTCAGCAGTATTATAATCGGCATAAAACGTCCATTACTATTCTTACTACACCTTTGAGCAACATAGGCCTATATTTTAAATAAAACTGCATTTCACAACTTTGTAGTCACGCTGGACGTGTGGCACAAGAAAATATTTTTATTAATGTTATTAAAGAAAAAGTGGGTCTGTCTACCAGGAACATTTAAGTTCCCCAAATATTTATGTTTATGTATGTATGTATGTATGTATGTATGTATGTATGTATGTATGTATGTATGTATGTATGTATGTATGTATTACTTATTTCTGAGTTGAAGAAAGAAAGGGAAAAAAACGTTTCGTTTAAAAATACTAAATTGTTGACAACCATCTTTGGGTTCTTCACGTTCAGAAATATTACATTTGAATTCCCCGAACAAACTCCTTAGCTATTTGAGCGACACACCCCTAGTACGCAATCGATGCTCCCAGAAATTCATAATAAAATAATAAGGAAATTGTGTTCAAAGGACAAGACTGCTCCACAGTTTGTTCTGAAAAGAATATCGTATTCTCGATCCGGTGCTTTTATTTTCTTTCTGCTCCAAGAGAATTCACCCCCCAGAGGTCAGTGAGGAGCCGACACGCAGGGCTGACATCTTGCAGTGTGTAGCATGGGGCGACAGCGAGCATTAGAATCCTCGCGGTGGTCACTCTGCAGAACTGTTCCTTTATGCAAAGAGAAACACGCGTAGATCTCGTGTTGATGGCGAAAATCGACAGAAACTAGATTTCCTCGCTGTGACTACTTTTTTGCACCCATTTGCGGGTGATATCACTGAGAGACACATTTGTACATTTTGCCATTTTCACATGATAGGCACGTTTTCTCTTCAGGTAAATCATCACTTTCGGGGCAGTGTTGAATCTAATATACACGCATTTAAAAAATAGAAAAAGTATGTTTAACAAGAAATCTCCGTTCTAGGCGCACGTTTTATACAGTCGACAGTCGTGCGAGCATCTTGTGTTTCGTGCTCAGCATCTCTTCGGAATGAATGAGGATCTTGAAGTTAAGACCATCGTAGATAGTGTTTCTGTTATTTCAGAGTATGTTTTATGCAGGGCGCTTTGTGTTCGTTTTCTGCACTTTGTTTTATACTGATTTTTTTCTGCTGAGAGATAAGGAAGTTGGGGGAGGGAGTGTCTGGATTCGAAAGGGCTTTAGAGAAAGTGTCTCCCTGCCAAAAAAAGAAAAAAAAAAAAAGAAAAAGAAAAAGAAAAAAAGAAACGGACGAATTCAAAGTAAATACAAGAGACACCGTTAAGTATACATTATTATTCTGAGATCGACAAATCAATCTTATCATCTCATCTCAGATGACATCGACAAAACAAACTGTCCTGCGCTGGGCAACACGGACACCTTTATCTCTGTACACGTATAGATGAGGGTAGATACACGGGGTAAACGGGCTTCGGCCGCTGTTATGAACACAGAAGCAGGCACGCATGTTCGTGCAAGCCAGATAATTCTGTTCTGATTCTTGCTGCTGCCATGTTGTCATTTTGCTTTATCTTGAGGTTTCGATATTATTTCAGTATCAGAAATGAGAACACGGAATGTGACGAGAAGCAGATGCCCGTACAGAAGAAACCATCTGGACGAGAGAGAATGAATTCATCATGTTTTACACCAACAACGGCCATCTCACGGCATCAGGATTAGGGCGCAGCTTAAACTCCACCCAAGGGATGCGTTGCATGACCATTGGTATCTGCTTTCGGATCATAAAAACCGTCTTTAACCCCTTCCCTCGTGTATGCTTCACGTGCACCTTTAGGTGTACACAGGAGTAATGATGCGACCCAGCCTAGATATGTTCTTGGGGTTTTAGTGTTTAACTTCAGTGAGCGATTTTTTCTATTGGTCGCTGGACTACACGGCAGACGCTGGTGTCGGCAGTACCACGTTCTTTGTACTGCAGGTCAATTATTGTTATCACGGGGGAGGGGGGGCTCTTTGATGTTGTGGGTAGTATGTATAAGTAATTCTTTAATTCTCGTGTAGCCGATCGATCAGGCAAACTCTTATTAAATATTTATCCGCTCTGCTTCAGAACGGCCTCCGATTCGCCAATGACATCCACCAGGGGGTTAAGCCAGTAGAGAACATGGAAGTGTCGTGCGAACGGGTCGTAACGCCTTCCCTGTGACGCAGTCACGTATATGCGCGATATTACACATGCACGCTGACATAAGTGTGCTATCATGCATAAATGCACATGCGTCATAAAGCTTTAATCGTCGTTATGTGCACACACACGCGCGCGCACGCATGCACGCACGCACGCACGCACGCACGCGT
This sequence comes from Lanistes nyassanus, assembly GCA_004794575.1. Lineage (NCBI taxonomy): Eukaryota > Metazoa > Mollusca > Gastropoda > Architaenioglossa > Ampullariidae > Lanistes > Lanistes nyassanus. Next base: position 812,314 of record SMGT01016276.1, read on the forward strand.
TGATTTTTCAAGGGCGTATCAAAAAGTCCGCACATTCAACATCTGTCTTCTGTTTAATGAGTATGAACAGCATAAGTGATAAGATAGTGGGGAGGGGTGATGGAGAAAAGTGCACTGTTTTTTTTACACAGAAAGTGCAGAAAAATTAATAAAAGGATGACACTTCGTTAAAAAAAATCCCTCATATTATAAAGTACATTTACTAATGCAGGAGACGCATGCGAGTGTAACTTGAAAAGAGAAGACCTCACGAGAGCAGACAGCTTAGGTAAACTCAAACGTTTCCATATACAAAAAGCCAGAGAAAAAGGACCGACTACAAAGTCAGACCGTCGTCATAAAATTGTCTCTTTCTAGTGGATTGTAGCAGTGTTTTGTCTTGTTAGGTCTTTGTATTTCTGCTCATTGTAAACGCACAGAATGCTACTTTCTTTTCATGCATTTACTTTTGAATTATTATTACAAACCCATTATCGATGACAATAATCTGAAAAGTAGAAATTTGACTCTACAGACAGACACGACAAGAGCAGCTGACGGACAGAGCCACACTTGCTGTCACGTCAAGCGCCACCCGGCAGAAGACTGAATAACTGAGTACAAGAAAAGCTCCCCCACCCTTCCACTAATCTTCACATTTTCCGTTAGCCGACCTGTTCAGCCAGTGACGAGTGTGCGCGGAAACTAATTCGAAATCGCTCCATTCCCGTCAACTCACAAGACTTTCTCACTAGTAGACATCCTGCTTTTATTCCTTCTTTTTAATCTATTTAATTATTGTCACTATCATCGTAGTCCTCGTCAGCATTGTTATGGTAAATGCATTTTCAAATGTTGACATACGGAAACATGATGAAGCTAAATTTGAGTTGCCACGCTTTAGTTAGCGATTTATCGTATGAAGAGGCGTTTTAAGTCCTTAAACTAGCAAAAACACTTCCAGTCTTTTTTGTGTACGTCTTTGTTGGTGCGGGTTTTTTTCTTTTCTTTCTTTCTTGGCTCTACTCAAATTTTTCGCAGCTACTTTTAAACTTCCAGTGTTGGAAAATTATTATGCAAATATTTTGAAATTAAAAAACCATCAGTTGTCCCAGCTGAACTGAAGGCGACATTTTCCCCTTTAATGCGAGACTTTATCGGGTGCCTATATCGCCCCACAACTGAACCAACGCACATCTAAGCCCGCATCGCTGTGGCGATAAACCGAGCGACCCGTAGAGAAAACCTATATGATTATTATGCAGATTGCTGTCTAAACATACGCCAAGATCATCTGGCAGTCCATATTCACGAGTCCTCGGGTACGAATCGATCCGGCTTATCTCCGTGTCAAGAAGGTGGGAATTATCTCCCTTCGCTAAAGGCTCGCTGCATGACGTATCACTTTACAGACTGCCCGCAAAGAAGATCAAGGGCTGACAGAAGATGAACCCTCCCCTTAAAAAAAAATTACCAGGTCTTTTCACAGCACACAACAGACCTTACTGCTGGCGAAGTTGTTGTCGTACCTCAGCTACTTTTTAACGTGCGTAAACAACCACAGAACCGTTTATCACAACCAGCCGTGTTTCCCATCTCTACCCTAACCCCCATCAGCCTTTGTGTGAAAAGTCGTCAAATATATGATCAGCGTAAGATGATTGACTGCGTCCGGGAATGATGGTGGACTCGTTGCCTGCCTGTCCTGGCCCGACTGTCTGATCTCGCGAATCTTTTCAGCTTCTGGTTCTGGCTTTGTCACTGGATTCCTAGAGCGCCCGATTACGTCGGGCTGTCCATCCTGGTTGGTTAATGGCTTATGACGGGAGGGGTGATGACAGAGCCGTGTCGGCACACAGGTGCGCGCGTCTGTATTTGTGAAGTCTGAACATTATTTATACTCACCCATCTTCGCCTTCTGCTTTCTTCCATCCCTAGAGCATTCCCGCATAATCATACAGTTGTACGACCTCACGAATGTACGCACGCACACTCCACTTCTTTCAAGAGATGTATGCATGAAGTTATAATAATTATGTACATCCAAAAATTCTGCCCATCGTCAGCAGGCGTAAAGCTGATTGTAGCTACTCTGCGGTCATGTCTGTAGTATTGCTAATCTGTGATCTCGGTGCTCTGTGTGGAACTGGAAGGTTTACTTCGCAGACACGAGCATCTGCAGGGAGACACAGAGAGAATCTACTCTCGACTGTCGGAGAAGTGTTGCCCTTGCCTGGCCTCTTACTGGCGATCCTCGCGTCTTAAGAAACACGACCCGAACAGCGGCGCCACCTACCAAACAGAAGTGAAGTAAACAAGAGTTGTCTCGCTTGGCTGGTAAAGGCAGCGGGGACAGTTTTCTGGCTTGGTAGCTACAAGATCGCCGGCACAATGGCGGGACGGTCTGTGCGCGCGGGAGCTGTCTCTTCTCGTGATCTTTGCGCAAAGAACAAGCGCGCGAGGAACGCCACCAGCCCCACACGAGCGAGCAGGATCATCACTAACGCGATGAGACAACAGCCCAGTTCAGACGACCGCCTGAATACAGCGGCCAGGGAGGAGGGAACAGTCCAATAAAGCTGAGTAGTTTTTAGCACCGCAGGAGGGACGTATAAAAGCAGACCGCTAGAGGCAAGCCTGCGCCTTTCAATTGTTGCTATTAAGAGATCTTGGACGCCGGAATCTATTGGCGGCCATCGGCTTGAAATAATCGACAAAAGTTTCTTCCTAGAGGGTTTGTCAGCTGAGGTGAGGAATGAAATGGAGAGAAATAGGATCAGCCAAAATCACACGTGGCCGGCTTATTTCCCGTAGTATTGTTCGCTGATAATTATAACTCAGACATAACGAGGACAACATCTTTTCATTTTTCGTGTCAAAGGAACAAAGAACAACTTTCAGCAAACATTTCTCTATCTTTCGTTTTTCACCCCGAAACGTTCCTAAAACCTGCTTAATCTCCATTCGAAAGCAACTAAGCAAAAAAATTGACTCGATTTCCTTTAGATCTCAAGATCAAAGGAAAATTGGCAAAGGACACGTCGCGCTGCTAATACGTTTTGCTATTTCACGGTATATCGCTCTATTTTAACCCAATCTTCTCTTAGCTATGCGAAGATCTTTTATATTTCTCTGCTAGTCCTTATGGGTGTTTGCCCGGGAGTAAACATTTTTGAGTTTTACGGTAAACTTAAAAAGAATGAGTCAAACGCTTTGACGTCTTAAGCGGCAGCCGTTAAAGCCACTGAAGATTTCAGAATCGATTTTTAAAATGCAGACTTGCAGTATAGAGGAAGCAGAAAACAAAAAGCAACAGTTTTGTAGGTGTGCATAAGTAAAACTCTTTTACAGATTGCACAGACTGTTCACATCCCTGGTCATAAGGGATAAAAGTGTTTGCCGAAGAAAAAAGTGTGTGTGGGGG
>SMGT01016276.1:817000-829054 GCA_004794575.1 Lanistes nyassanus
CGTGTTGCGCCATCAGTCCCACGTGTGGCAGTACGTAAACTTGTCTAAGCAACACCGTCCTGATATGTACATAGTTTGCGGCTGGACGTTAAGCAACAAATACCCCCCCCCCCCTTGAAATCGTGTGAGAGTGGTCAGTATTGGAAATTAGAACGCTAATGGTCTTTGCTGAAAGTTCCACTACTGGAACTAAACTCCTTCCTAAGATATAGTTCGCAGTTATGTGCTGAAGCAGGCGGATAGATGGAAAAAGGAAGGGAAGAAAGGAGAACAGAAGGGAGTAAGGAGGAAGCGTGGACGGGGAAGAAGGAAGAAAGGAAAGAAGGAAAGAAAAAAGCAAGCCACTGACCACTGCATAGGTTCTATCCCAAGCGTTTGTTTACTATCCCCCTTTTAATGTGACCCCACGCCGGGATCACTCCGCGGGTTCCCTGCGTCACGCTGTCACCCAGCCCCAGGCCCCGTCAGAACATTAAACTTCACTGTTAGAAGTGTGTTCTGTGGGAATACGCTGGAAGAGTATTGTGTGGTTTACCATAGCAGATACACCTTTTGGGGGCACTATATCGGAAAGCCAGTTGCTCACGTTGTCCGCGGAGTGTTTTGTCCCTCGCATGTCTATCCATATTACTAGTGATATTGATAAGGTCATCATAAATATTTTCGAACAAGGAACGCAAAAAATTTCACTCGCAACACATCTTACGGGACTTTAGATTTTACGTCAAGAATAAAACAAGCGAGCTGTCAGTTTCGGGGTGTAATTTCCCTTGATACAGTTAATGGTTTACAGTGCTCATGGTTCTCTTGTGTTACTATATTTAGAGCGCCTTGTTCGTGAAAAAACCCAAAATGGATAAAAATGACCTTCCAGCACTTGTGCCTCACCTCCACTCTCTCCTCTTTGAGGTCCACTTTCAAGGCCAGATCCTCTCGAAGCTGTACATCCGGGTAGTGTGTCTTGTGGAATGTCGCTTCCAGCTGTTCCAGCTGTTCTTCCGTGAAGATGGTCCTGTGACGTCGCTTCCGCTTTTGACCGGCTGCGCGCGCAAGATCTGCTGCACCCAAGTAAGCATGCCCGAAGGGATGCCCGTATGCTGCGGCTGCTGAAACGGGACAGAAACATGTTTGTAGGTAACTGCGTGGGTCTGTAAGGAGGACCCGAGAATGGAATAGATCTATCCAGATGTAAAAACTTCAATAGAAGGGCGGGGGATGGGGGAATCGACTCCCCAGTAACAAAGTTCACCCTTAGCCTGCTTTAAAAAATCTCTAAAAGTGCAGAAAGTATCAAACCATTAGCATGGCTGATTCAAGATGTAAAAGTGCCACTGTTCTCTTTCTTTCTTTATCATTATTCTTCTTAATGTAGTGGCTTGTGTACACAGTTTGTGCGAAATGTACCTTGCTTCACATGGGATTTGTAGACAGTGAGTACATAAGTCAGTGAAACACAGTTAATGTGAAAGCTACAGGGTGCGAACCTGCCTAGATTACACTGGGGAACTAGAAGGAAGAATCATTGCTTTCAAATAAATTTTACATCTGTTGACAAAAGCATGGAAATCTAAGTCTGGTTTCAAGCGCTGTCCACAGACACCGGAGTGTGTGCAGACTTTCGATAAAGGCACAACGGTCCCACGTACGACTAGCGACTTAACCTGTCTCTGTCCATGATATGGTTGAAGCAGTCAGCTAAATCAGGCATTATAAAGCCAGAACTCTATCGCTTCGTCATGCAGCTGGTCTCGTTATGCTAGTAAACAGATCTCTCAGAGCACAGTCTCCATCGCGCTTTACCATGTGCTAGTTTTCACACGTACACACTGGTTCACGGGTGATGTGGCTTTTTTAACGGATTGAAGTTTACTTTGGTATCGCGTTGCCAAAACTGTCGCAGCCCATAGCTTTTCTGTCAGCTATAGAGAAGGCCACAGCGTTGCGTTACATAACGGCAGATTTGGGAGATATCAGCTACAATTAGAAAACGTTTATTAGGAATAGCAGTCTCGGGTCTAGAACTATGTTTGTAGTTATCAGGTCCCTTTGCTGTCAGAAAAAAACAATGACAAAGTGATTCCAATAGTCGACGTAATTCGTTCCTGTTCGTTAAAAAACCCGATTGTAAGGAAATACCGACTTTATGAAAGAAAATCCTAGGGGGAAAAAGATAAGTAAGGAGGGGGAAAAAATAAAAGAAAGGACAAAGAAATAAATATTTCAGGTACATTTCACAACGTCAATTTAGCAAAACTCTAAAAATATTAGTGCCACTGTTTAACGTGCGCTAAGTCGTGCTACGATGTTTTCAGTTAATAATCCTGTCTCAATGCTCACAGTTCAGTTAGTCTGAGATACATTCCAAGACTTCCAAGAATTCTTAGCCCTGGTTTTTAAAACAGTTGTTCTCCTTTTATAGACATGCCCACAACAAGTGTGCAGGATATACCCCCCAAAAACAAACAAAAAAAAAAAACAAAACAAACCCAACAACAACTCCAAAACTGAAACAACCTTAGCTTAATAACTAAATAGCAACAGAAATAGCAACAGCAACACCGAGAACAAAAGAACGGGAGAGAAGAATATCTCGAATACGATCGCGAAACGAGCCTGACAGCGCTTGTTCTGACTGTGACATCAGAGTATGCATCCATAGGGCAACAGCGAGTGCATGCAGCACAATCGTTGTTTGTCTGGGATCTAGACCGACACCACTGTACTCGGCACTGCCCCGGCTTTTCTGCTCTGATATTTCCCCTCTCCCACCTGACTCGCAAGTGACCTAAGCCCTGTTGCCACAGTAACCAGTGTATCGTTCCAAAACGCTTGCGAACAAAAACATTTCACGGGCACAAAGTCCTACGGACTGTGTAAACCACGCATGGTAATAAACAAATAAATAAATAAATAAATAAATAAATAAATAAGGTATTAGCTAGAAAACCAAGTCTAAAGCTATATTATTAAAATTCACATAAGTTTTGTACAAGTTCCAGGTTTTTTTAAACTTAATGTTGAAGTCGTCCGTATTTTTCTCTAAAAGCGGTCTGAACCTGGAAAGCACTGCCCGACTAATGTACTCATTCATGCACCTTTTTTGTGCAGTGAACCTCTAATTCTGTCTACTAACGGGTATGAATGTAGACTTGGTTTCAGACCCTATTAACTTTATCCACAATGCTGGTGGAATAAAAAAAATTTCTTAGGGCTGGTGAACACCAGGGGAAAATAGGCACCATGTCGCGAGTCTTAACATAATACAGATAATATTTGTGAACACAACCATTTAAAAAGTGCCCCCTTGCACCATACCCTGGGCAAAAGGTCTAAACACATGTGGTGGAAATTGACAAAAGGCAAAACGACAGTTTTCGAATTGACTGTGTCCAGCTGTTTACTTTAATCCCGAAGAGCTGGTGAAATTTTATAGTGTTGCGGGTCTTAATTGCGTGCATTTGGTTTAAACATTTCTTCAACATGCAGAAAAATCGAAGTTATGGAACATTGCACAGGCTGCCCCTTTCCCCAAATTAACCCATACACATGACGTGCGCCTGTGCTTAGTCGCCGGGCTGTGTTCTTTGAGGTATGAGAATAGAGGATCCGAAAGCACTGATACCAATCATTCACTCTGTTTGCTTCTGTTCATTACAAGACTAATATTTTCCGGACATACAGTTGCAAAATCACCCAGGAACCAGAGCAGAAACATGAAAACAATTATGAGACGCAGATAAACATTGGTGGATGATATAATTAGCTGATCAAATGATAGTATACTTTACCGAGGTATATGATCGATATTATCATAGGAAACAAAACAAAACAAAAACAAAACAGTTTTCGTGCGCTACTTGTGATGTATAATAATAAGCAATCGGAGACACATTTGAATATAATTGTGTAGCTCTGCATAAATAAGCGAAACATTATTAAAAACAAACAAACAAACAAACAAACCCCTGAAACGTGACATTTGATTATTCAATTAAACGATGGTAGAGTATGTAAAGCAGCAAAGGCAGGCAGAGATGCGTACGGGTGCAACCGCTGACACACTCTGTAATCGTTTTCCTCCTCTTGTCTCCTCTCTCTTTCCCTCCTACCCTTTTCTTTCTCTTTTTTTCCCTGCTCTCCCTACGGCCTCCCACCACCCATCTCTTTGTTTCCTTTTCAGTGCATTTTGTACTTTGGGGCTCAGAGAGAGAGAGAGACGGATAGACGGACGGACAAGCAGACAGGCGTGAAGAACTGTTTCTAGCTACCTCTATACTTTACAGTTATTTATTTCCAGACAGACAGACAGACAGACAGACAGACAGACAGACAGACAGACAGACAGACAGACAGACAGACAGACAGACAGACAGACAGACAGACAGACAGACAGACAGACATGATAAATAAATGCTAGGCGTGAAGAACTGTTTCTAGCTGCCTGTATACTCTACATGTACTTATTTGCAGTTTTGACAAGCGTAATACTGGTGCTGCATGGGGTGGGGTTGGAGTGAAGGGTCAGCCCTGAGCAAATCGAGGTGCGGTGGTCAGCCCTGGGACCGGAGTCAGTCTTAATCTTTATCGCTTGCTGTGTTTGTCGTGCGTCTAATAACAAATTCGTTGCCGCGGACAGGTGAGGAAGAGTACGGAACCGGCGGAATGGGAGAGGGAGCGACGAGAGTTTGATCCTCTCGTGGGCGTCCGCGCCTCTTTGATTGTCTTGTCGAGCTTCAAAACGGTGCCGCCAGGTGGGTGACGCGGTCACTGCCCGAATCCCCTTACGACCGCTCTGAGGTGTTGGGAGACGGCCACAGTTGCGCAACAGATCGTAGAAGTGATCTCCGATGACGGTCCCTTGGCCTCCAACCCCCAGTCGACGTGGGAGCGTGGGTGTCTCCTGAAGGTGAGAAGTCGTACACAAAAACACCACAGGTACGACCGGAAGCTCAGTCAGGTGGGAAGGCGTCTACCTGAGGACTGCTAAAGCTGCCGCATTGCCGCGGGGAGAGTGGAAAGAGACTGGGGTGGGAAAGTTTACTTTTGTTCCTGCAGACCTTATCTGGATAATGGACACCCGTCAGGCTGAATATGGCTGATGGCCAGACGTGATTCGTTCTCTGATGACTGGGTGAGTTTCACGGCAGCAACGGACGCTTAAGAGTGTCACAAGAGCACTCAAAGAAAGGAAGAAAGAAAGGGGGGAAAAGACAAAAAGAAAGAAAGAAAGAAAGAAAGAAAGAAAAGAGACCCGGTTAATATTGAAAAATAATATTTAAAAAAGAGCGCAAATATATATTGTCACGTGACAATGACTAACTGGCACGAAGCTCTCAATATGTCAAAATAAAACAATATTTTCCGTATAATCATAGCCTTCTTTTAATATTGGTTGAGTATTCTTCCTAACCATGTGAAAAGTGTATTCATTTAATGCGTAAGGCCAGCTCTTGTTTCCCTTTTCGAAAGTCGTGGCGGTTCCTAACTATAAAATTTATATTCATTCAATAAGGGATCAACTCTTGTCTTTGTAATATAATTTGGTCTATATAGAAATAATATGCTATCTTGATCATCTTTCGAGGAGTTTCGGTGCTAAAAGTCGCTACACTGTGTGATCTGTATAGTAGCATTATGCCTATCGTATATGCGTACTTCCCGTTTAATTACAGCCAGGTAGCGCGCATCCACACTGTCGATACTGAAACTCTAAGCACACGCGAGCTTATTAATTAGCAGTTCTAGCAGTTGTTTTATCTTCTGAAGGTTAGGGCTCTCATCGTGTCACCTAATGCACTTCTCCCTGTCCTGCCCTATTCCCTTGTTTCCAGTAAACTGAAAAAATTCTCATCTTTATACACGGTTATAGACATGCGCATAGCCATACTTCATACATGTGTGATATGTGCTCTATGTGCTCACATTCCCCGATATTCCAACTTAGAGCTGAAATCGCAGACTGCAGGGTTGTTGAGTCTGCACTAACCATTCAAATATTGAAACGTTCACGAACGGAAGTTGAGTAGTTCTTAACGGTCAATGCCAGAAAGAATTTTTAAAACCATGTAGTAATCCCACATCCCTATAAATAGGCCTGTGTATTCTATCCGCACATCACTTACCGTCCTGCAGGATAACGTGTATCATCCAGTGTCCACAGACGATCCCATTCACTAAATGACTTCCCTGCCCGCACCTCCGCTCCACCCTGCTTCTATCACCTTATGACGATCGGTAAGGCTTTCCCCCCATCCCCCCACTCTCTCTCTTGGAAGAAGAAACAACAAAGCAGTCGGTTGATCGGGCACCAACCATCAGAGCGGCACACAGGCCCCTCAATAATGAAAAATTAACGGCTGATTGTCTGTGAAGTCCCAAGATTACCCGATCCCAGCCAGCCTGACGCAGTGGCGCCGTGTTTTTTGCCGACTTAGCGACAGCTTCAAAGGCCGGGCGCAGGGCCTACAAAGACCTTAATGCAAAGCCGCGTGTATAATTAAGACAGTTTTAAAGACTGGTCCCTGTTCAAACATTCAGTACTCGCAAAGCTCGTGGTGCGGTGCCTGAAGAAAAGATACAAAACAGACAGACCACGAGCCAAAGGCAATGGGCTGCTTACACGATGCATGAGAGAAAACATTTCCGATCACTCTACGTACGCGGTGCGAGAAACCTGCAACATTTTACCCGATCTGGGACGTGAAATACCAACATGGACAAAAAGGATGAATACGAACGGTTTATTTTGACCGCTGCAGCCGCGATTATTTTCGCCCAGGAATCGGATTCTAAGATCGTGACGAACTAGACTAATCCGCACTTTTTTTCTGATTGGCTGAAACACTTGAAACACTTGCGCCCCTGCAAGAAAATAGCGCGGTATTCTATCCGCGTAAAATGTTAAGAGGGCCCTTGCAAACTTTTCTGTCAAAATTTCGACTTCCACATATTGTAAACATTGCGCTCAAAGTTGGAAACATTGTATCATGTGGGATCTTCAGACTGAAAGCCAAAATAACCAAAGAACACAGTACAGCTAGGCATCACAGTCCATACAGAAACCTTTATAAATATTTGGTTTTTTAACAAGAGGACCAGCTTGCCCCATGGCCTCAAAATGCGTGTTTACCAGAACAAAACATTATATGTACATATAAAAACATCCCGTTGCAGTATTTTTAATATAGCAAATTTATCATCTCGCGAGCAGTTGCTTTTGTCTTTAAACATAACAGTGAGCCCAGAAGAAAACTTTCTGGGCAAAGACTCTGCTTATGGTAAGTTATTTAGAGCACGTGTCAGCGATGACAGACTTAAACTGTGTACAGGGCTACCTGAGGGGGAGAGATACTGTCTTTTATACTGCCACTATATTCCCTATGTTTTGTCACTCTTAGAGCCAGGAAGAGTTATTCTGTTTCTGAAAAGGCGGCAGCAAAGTCAGAATAGTGAAATCCAGTCAGGGGGAGGATGGAAACAAGAAAGTGATGTCTGTAACTACTGATGCCTGTAGGTTTACGATATATACTAGGATTATTTCAAAGGTGTTTAAAAATCTGGATTTAAACAGAAACCTGGAATGTTCTAGCTTCCCCAATCATTTCAAAGTGTCCTTGAAAATTACAGGCTAGGGTAGAGGATCAAAGTGCAGGCAGAAACAGTCCAAAGAATGGGGAGCTGAGAAGAATATTGATCCTCGTTTTATAGACGGCAACAACCGGACTCAATGGATTTTTGAACCGACCTTTTTAACAGCACCAGGAGCGGAAGGAAAGGGAGAACGACAGTTCATGTTGTGAATAAATTTACCTCAGGGAGGGATTTTCGGTGGAAAATCTAGTAAATGAACAAAACAGTGATGATGATGATGAGGAGGATGAGGATGAGGATGAATCTGTTTGAATAAAAGAAAATATATTTATTTCATTCTGAAAGATGATAATTAAGAAGACGATCAGTTTGCAAGTACAGTACGGAACGTTGCAGCATGTCTATTCTTCTGAGAAAGTCTTATTCAAGGTATGGGTTTTTTCAGTTGTATAATCTGTCTTCACAGAGAGGAGATGGACAGGGGCTGTGGACTTGTGTCAGCGTACATATTTCGTTTTTGTAGTTTTCAACGTCTATCACGATACAAATTTATTTCAAGTTGCATTTTTACCCACACACGCGTTTAAAAATTACGCGCCTACATACAAAGTTTATATTACTATTGTCTATAACCACGCAATATTACAATTTTATTATTTCTTGGTAACAATTAATTTAAGTTGTGAGAGCGGCCCGAGGGAGAGGGGAAAAGGTGAAAAACGTGAAACATGAAAACCTCCCCCCAAAAACACAAAAATAAAAAAAAAAATTAATACCAAGATGCTGAGAGCTTCGTGAAAAGAGAAAATAAAAATCCTGACCAAAAAACTACTTAACAGATTGTTTATGTAAAACATCCGTTGATTAGAGTTTGTCACGCATTACATCTGTTAATTAAAATTTGTTTGTTATGTATTACATCTCTTGGCTACAGTTTGTTCTGTATTACATCTGTTGACTACAATATGTTGCGCATTGGCTCTGTTAATTACAGTTTGTGTTCGTGCGTATCGTGTTCGCGCGCGCATGTGCAGGTAAAGATTGTTTTATACTTACGCAGGCATGCGTCCAGGTGTCTGACATGCATGAACGAATTATTTTAAGTATAATCTGTTGTTAAATTGGCATTCGATTATAAAATGATGATTCTATCACGATGATTCTTATTATCACCTATTTTGAAGCATCGCTATCGTATATTTTCCCCCAAAATAAAAATGAAATACGGCGTGGATGAAAGAAGGGATTTAAAAATTTGTTGTAAATTTTTAAATCATCATAGAACATAATAACTAAATTCATGATATTAAATGTAACTAACAAACTCATCACTAAACTAAACCCCTAGACGTGGCTACAATATAATTCGCATGCACAGTGGCTGTCTTTGGGTCTCTAAGGTTGTAGAAGAATTTAGATAATTACGTGTCTCCATTTGAAAAATGTGTGTGCATTTATGTGTGCACTTTTAGACGTAGTGGTACAACTGCGCATGATATTTCTGAACAACTTGAGGATTGAAAGAACGGATTTACGGAGAAACATGCTGAAAGTGTGTACTGATTCTGCCAAACGCATATGTGAACAGAAGGAATAAAACATTCGCACTTATCCACCTGCAGAACGGAGTTCGTCCACAATACGCCCTAAAGCTGCGGCTTAGACACAGTGAACACAAACACGAGACGCCCGGACCCGCGTCATCAAAGGCTACCTACCGTACCCAGGCCTGGGGAGAACGCACTGTTGCTAAGGGAAACAGACCTCCTGCTCCAAGCTGTTAGTATAAACTTCCTATCCGACCAACAGGTCCCCATGTAGACCAACTATTAGGGATTAAAAGTGTGGCGGAGTGTCTGAGAAAGGTGCGAAAATCACTTATCCCGTCCGCGCTAGTCCGAGTTTGGGCTCTTGATTGGCTCCTCAGGGTAAGCCGCGGCTCTCTGAAGTAGTGAGCAAACAACGCGTGGACGGCGCCCCAGGTGAGAAAGCCAGGTGAGAGGAGAATGCTTAACACTCGCAAGTGTTAGCGTAACGACCTGGTTGCGCCCTGTGATTTTTCGAGATCTGCCGCCAAACTTTTAAGAAAAGAAAGACTCCTAGAAAGTTACTGAAATTATCCGTTTAACAGAACAGAAAAGCAGACACTTATACATATCTGGTGGATTTTAAAAACACGGTGTACCTAATCCTCTGTGGACTAATCTTCCAGCCGACAGATCACTTTTCATGCTTTCTAATTATATTGCTCATACACTAATGGTTTAGAAAAGAAAACAAGTAATAGCCAGACAGACTTAACTTTCGCGTTACAAAAATTATTTACGAAGGCGAAGACTTTTACCATACGAGTATGTACTGGTTAAATTTCTATATATGCATTAAACATGAGAAGCTACTGTACTAAATTTTATGATATATTTTAGGTTTGTTGGATGTTTCTTTGTTGATGTTTTCAGAAGTTATAAAAATACAAAATGTGTGTTTGTACTCGCGCGCACACGCACACGCACATGGGAACATAAATACTAAACTATTAACCAAGGAGAGATTGGCAGGGACAGAGAGGAGACAGACTGGTGGGAGTAGAGAGGGGATTAACTTTTGACTTCCATATTGCTATAAGACAGGTTTTTAAAACATTATTTTATATTAAACAGAGAAGATATAATCGGGAAAGAAAGCAAAACAATTTTGTACAAGCGCACCGTGGATGTCATAGGGTTTTACCGAGCTGGGCACAGGTAAGGAAAGGAATGGGAAAAAGAGAAGAGGAAAGAGGAGGAGGCCTTCAGTCGTAATATTTCGCACTACTCACCGGCGAAAAGTTCTGGATGATGCGGCAGCGCCGGGAAGGGCAGGTAGGATGGAGGTGGCCGTTGTGCCAGCAAGGGTCGTGGTGCCAGGATGCTGTCGATGGTGAACAAGGACGGCGGAGACGACATGCTGGCCCCCGCCAGCAGCCCCCCGTGGCAAGTCTTCAGGCGTTCCTGCGCGGCGTAGTAGCTGAACGGAAAATGAGGCATCATCATGGACGCTGTGGGCATCATGTCCGCCAGCGTCCTCGGGAAACTGGCCGCTGCTGCTGCCGCCACTGCTGCAGCTGCAGCTGCAGCCGACGGAGGTTGTGGATGATGTACGAGGCCGGAGGTCCTAGAAGCAGAGTCCACAGCCATTGCCAGACTGAGAGGTGCGCTGGACACTGCCACAGACCGAGTCCTGTTGGTCTCCAGCTTTTAGCTGTAGCGACGTCACCACAGGTCACGACTGTGTCCACCTGTCGGTATACCTTGGAACCGCTGGCACCGTTCGAAGGTGTAGCTGATTGTTCGCTCAACTAGTTTCTATTTTTAACACTGAAGTGAGAGGTCGGAATTGACAGTGAAGTTGTAGATCTGAGAAGACTGCGCAACGACTCGTATCGAAGACATGAAAATGAGGTCGATAGCAGAAACTGACTTCCTTTTTCTTTTTTTTTATCTCCCTTGAAAATATTTCGAACTGTTTCCACTAATTCGAGCCAACGCTAGCCAAAAATTCGCGCATTAGTTCTGTGAAGAACCACTCTTCATCTGTTGTCGAAACTCAGGGGCTGATTTTCTAATGTCTTCTGTCTTTTTTTTTCACTCCTCTGTCTCGCTTGGCTTTTTTGTGGTTTAGCAACCGATCCACGCAGTCAGATGGACCATAGAACAGTGCTGAGAACGTCCTGTAACTTGATCACACGCTTTAGTATGACAGATGTTTGCGCTGTGTCTTTCCGCCAACAAACGCTGTTATTTATCCGCCCTGCTCCTGTGAGGGATGTGAGAAGAAAATGCGATTTCGTCTCATTGTCAACGAGTTCGTAGCGCCTCTAGTCAGCGCAAGATCGGATCGACTGGCAAGCTGGAAGCCCGCCCCCCCTGCCACCGCGATAAACGGTTTCCACCAGATTGACGGCTCAAACGACCAATGGGCGCTCCGTCTTGCGTCTCATAAATATTAAGTAGGACAAATCGCCGCGTTGATAGGATTTTGACGCCCCCAGGGCAAACTGTGTACAGTGAGAGCGCGCGAGCGGGGAAAAAGCTGAAGACAATAAACGAAGGGGGAGGTTTACGGTGCTTGTACCTCTTGAAAAGCAGGGTAGCGGTGGAAAAAAAAAAAGAACAGGAGTGACCAGGTTTGCTCCATCTTTTGCCACTTGTGTATTAAGAGGCTTCTCTCCGGACCAGACCCGGCTTCTCCTGATTAGATCAACCCCCTCTCACAGGCCTGGCGCGTCAGAGGAGCAGCGTTTGAAGACTTCAGCCGTGATTATCCTCTAACTGTTAGAAACCTGTCATTTGCAGAGCTCTTCAAAAGCTGTTAATGACTCTTTTGTGGCGAAAATCGCAGGTTTTTTTTTAAGGAACCAGAGCTAAACACGAGTGCAGCAGTGAGGGAGGCGCAAGGAGATTCTGGGGACAGCTACGTCGTCAC
>SMGT01016277.1:9514-27114 GCA_004794575.1 Lanistes nyassanus
AGAGAAGGAGAAAGAGAGGAGTCTTGGGACGACTTTCGGTTCTGCTGCCGATAAAAATGCTGTTGTTAGAGGACGCCATTTTTTTTTTAAATCGTTGTTTTTCTACCGATCGCCGACTTCTCGTTTTCTTCTCGCTAGCAGCCACTGGGGAGGTCAAGTGTCGAATAATACCCTCAAGTAACTCTACCTGCTTCCTTATGCCGAGCTCACACAGTTCGACTTAATGGACTTGTTGGTTAAAGAACTAGTCACATCCGGAAAATCTAACTAAAAAGAAAAAATACGGTTTAATTTCGTTCAAACTAGATTAGGTCTTTTGCGGATTTGTTTTTTGATTTTCTGGAGCCTTGGAGTCTAGCTGAGGGGAATTGTTGGGGGTAGGGGCCGGGAGTGTAAATTGGGATTAACGTTTTCTGAGGACATCTCGACTTTCTGTCTGTCGCACTGTTTATCCTTTTCCTTCCCCGGCCGAGTCATACCTAGACTCTAGTACCTGCCCTGCCAGGCGCCTGGCACTGTAAGGAACAGTGGTAGGACTGGCTGGCTCGGTGTGACTGGGTGGGACTGAATTCTGTGTTGTGACAATAGTCCCAGTGTGAGAGCACGTAAACTTGTCTCAAGCAACATCGTCTTGATATGCACCTCGTTTGACTTTAAACAAAAAGAACCATAGTAAACAATATTGCGTAAACACTGCGAGGTAGCAACACTGTCCTTCTAAAATTATTTCCTTCTTATATGTACCTAAACAACGGAGGAGAAATTGGAGTTGGCGCAGCCTGGCGTGGCGAGAATGTTTCTTTGACACCTCGCGTCTGTGGAAACTGCTAGGGCATGCGTCGCCAAGGTCATTCTGTAAGGACGATGAAACAAGAACAGATTTTCATTTAGTACAGTAGTTCGTAATGTCTCGGCCGGTCTGGTTGATTTCGTTTTACTTTTTTAAATATATATATATATAGTTTGTACGAATCCTTGTCTTTCAGTCTAGCTGTCTGTCCGTCTGCCTATCTGGCTGTTTACCCGCCTGCCTGTCTCCATCTGCACGCGTTTTGGCTATTTCCTTAAAGTGTTTACTTCTCTTGATCGGAAGCAGAGCCGTTTGAAGCAGATGCTGTACGTTAGAACGAAACACTAGCGTGAGCTGTGCTACAGAATGTCAGTGAAGAGCATAAGAGACATTAAGTGGACTTTTTTTGGGGGGGGGGGCGGGGGGAGAGGCTGATTCTCCTTCCACTTACCTGAAGCAGATATTCAGCACGCTAGTGACGTCAACGGGCTGTTAGACATGTGAGGACTAGGGATGATTGGAAACTGAAAATGAAATAAAACGCCTTCAAATCGCTTTGGAAATTACGTATAGTTTAAAAAGAAATTGGATCAAACAGGAGTTTTATTTTCAGAACGTGATTAAACTGTTGTTCACGTGAATGCACTTGTTTCCAGT
Source organism: Lanistes nyassanus (assembly GCA_004794575.1). Classification (NCBI taxonomy): domain Eukaryota; kingdom Metazoa; phylum Mollusca; class Gastropoda; order Architaenioglossa; family Ampullariidae; genus Lanistes; species Lanistes nyassanus. The sequence continues at coordinate 10,962 of SMGT01016277.1, forward strand.
CTCTTTCTTTGCTTTTTAATTTACTTATTACTTACTTATCCCCCCCCCTTTGTGATGGCTTTTTCTCCTTCCTTCTCTCTTCCTTCCTTGCTCACCGCCTCGATGGTCTAGTGGTTAAGGCGTCCGCTTCCGAGGCGGGAGGTCGGTGGTTCGAACCCCGGCCGAGTCATACCTAAGACTTAAAAATTTCTGCCCTGCCAGACGCCTGGCACTACAGGGAACAGTACTAGGACTGGTTGGCCCGGTGTCAGTATAATGTGACTGGGTGGGACTGAGGCCCGTGTTGCGCCAGCAGTCCCACGTGGGGCAGCACGTAAACTTTATCTAAGCAACACCGTCCTGATATTCACATAATCTGCAACTGGACGTTAAGCAACAAATACCCCCTCCCCTTCCTTGCTCCTCACCGCTGTCTCTGTCTCTCTCTGACCGGGCATGCGCTTATGCGTTTGCACACCCGTAGCTTCCTGGTCGTACTTTTTTCTGTTTAAAGGTAAGTCTGAAATTGTTGTTTTATTAGCACTGGAATTAACCAGCTGTGTGAATTGGTGCCAGATGCAGAGCAAATACGTTTGTCGCGGACCCGAGATCTCACCCCACGACCCATGATTATAATTACCTCTGGCTGCACCCGCTAACTCTTGTGTTTTGTTTTGTTTTTTAAAGACAATGCCGAGATACTTTGGCAAATCTAGCTGATATCAAGTTCACGTGATGTGACAAAGTTTACAGGATTCAGGACAATACTGGACAATTAACGGTTTCCTCAAGCAATATAGATTGAAAACAAAGCTGAAGTTTGCTGGCGCACACCTATTCCGCAGCACATATTTCGAGTATTGTCCTGTAATTAAGTACTGGTTTTAGCGCTGTAACAAGTAATGGTTGATTTAAATGTTTCACGTTAACCATCGGGTGGAGCTCTTGTTCAAATTGCAGGATATGCGCTCGGTCCCTAGGCGAGGTAGGCAGTTAAACCAAGCATTTCGATGATAGTGAGTGGCTGGTTCACCTTGGAGCCGAGCTAGCAGTGTGTCCTGCAGCTCGCCCCTGGCGTGGCGTTTTGCAGCTAGTCCCAGGTGTTAGAGCTTTCTCGGTTTCTGCCCGTGGTTTCCAGCCAGCAACCCTTTCACGCCGCACCGAGTCGACAGGACTAGTGACACCTGTAGACAATTGTACACCTGAGGACTGGTAGGAAGTTACCATATGCACAGATAGGGCGAGGGCTGAGATGGTCCATGGATATACTGCCATGTGTCCGTTGTCTGCACGTGCTACACTGATCGATGGAGCGAGAAATGGCAGGGCCACAGAGTAATTACCATTTTTGGAGATTATTTACTTCAAGTGCCTCATATAATCTTTCGCTGATTTTACCTTCCACACGCGCGCATACGCAGAGTACACATATCTGCAAATGCATTTAGTCCTGCTTTGATTGTGTGTACACCACTTGCATTTCATTTCCAGTCTTGCCCCCTCTCCTAGTCTGGCACTCGGGGAAAGAGGCAGGTTCAAGGGTGTGGAAGGAAGGGTGGGCAACGGAGATGAGGGTTAGTCGAGATGTTACTACGACAAGCATCGCTGTTTTTTTAAAAAAAATTAAAATAGCGTGACATAACAGTTGACAACCGGTAAACCTGAGGTGCGTTTGCCTAAACGCGAAATATTGCCCAGGAGATGTTCGGTATTCAGCGTTGTCTGGTGATAAGAGATAATATATATTGTTTATTTTGTCGCATTTAATTATTATCATATTATTTGTCAACTCGTGTTAACTTTGTTTATAACTGGAAGTAGATATAATTTTGCTAACAAGTTTTGTTTATAACCGGAAGTAGATATAATTTTGCCAACAATATACTTGAAACATAAATTTGATGTCAGTGTTAATAAAGTACGTTAATTATTTCTCTTACTAAGGGCGAAGAGTTTTCACATGTAAACAGTGAAGGGGTGGCATCGCACGTGCAGGGCAACATCCATCGATGCATAAAGAGCGCATTCTCCCTCCCTTCCTCCCCTCCCCCCACTTAAAAAACCCTCAGATCACCAAGAGCTTTTGATCTGTCCTCGTTCGTCTGCCACTGGTTAAAATGTCGAGAGTCTTAGCTTCCGTGTTGGCTGCTCACGGAGGAAGCGATTTGCCTGCAGGGCCATCGACTACAGCCTGTGTTCCTGCTCCCCACCCCCTTCCCAAGACATCTGTACATTTTTCGTCGAGTCTCAGCGCCGTCTACAGCTGCACTGTCCTTGGTCTTTCCTTCGCTTGCAATGTTTTTTTTCCCCCCGCTGACTCTTCGAGCGTTGATATTGATATCAAGTTCTCAATCCTGACTTTCCAGATCTTCTGAGTGGTTTAAGCCACCCACCCCCTTCCCGTCCCCTTCTGTTAGGAAGGCAATTTGTCAGTATTGCTGATCTAAGGTATTCGCGTGCTGCACGTGCCAGAATCTATCTCGTCACGTGCCGCCTGCCGTCGTTCTTGTCGATTGAGTTTTAAGAAATATTTGGCCGCATCCGTAGCAGAGTTCTGTCTGATTAGAAGTCGTGGAAGATCAGGAATAAAATACATAAGACTGGAATAAGTATGAGATCATCATTTGGGTGTATAGGCCGGGTTCGATGGGGGCAGGACCGGATCCTCGTTCAGGTGTCAAGCGTGTGAGAATAGAAAATCTGGGGCACGAGGTTACGGTAAGGTCAAGAATCTCCGTATAGGTTTTTTTTTTGTAAGTACTTACAAGTTATTTTACTCTGTTTACCGGGTTTGGCCGAGCCAGAAGTATGTCAGTGCTGTGCTGTCGAAGTGCAAAAGCACTGGGGAGCTAAGGTAAGGGCTGAAGCAAAAAATTGGATTAATATGTGACTTTTTCTCAAGAGGTCGCCACTTTTGAACCGTCTTTTTGTATCGTAAATCTCTACGTGGGCGTTCCTTTCAGTCACACGAATTTAGGTTACTGAGACACTCAGCATTATAATTTTTTTTATTCGAGAAGAAATGCATAAAACATACTGTTTATATTTTGTTGTGGTTTTTGGCGTGTAGTTAAAGGTCAAAGGTGGAAGTGGTAACATTTCCTGCTGCCTGAAAATGAGTAATATGACAAACACTATTCAAATGTTTGTTGTCAGCGTTGTCAGGAGGTAAGTGTTTGTATTCAATTTCTTCAACAAAGTATAAGCAATTGAAACATTATAGTGAACAGTGCTACTAAGTGCTTAAAAATAGACTTTCGACGCTTTAGTTACAAATCTTGAGCTATTTAAATGAGTGAGTTACGAACTTGACCTTCTCTGTCCAGTTCTTCGCCTGCTCGATTCTGCTCTATGCTTGTATAGCAAATATCAGATAAAATCATCGTTTGCGTGGCCTTTAATCGAAGGTCGAACGTTAATTTTAAAAAAAGATAACGAGTTTAAAATATTGAAAGTATCGATGGTTACACCCATAGTTTGTCCACATAATACCTACCCAGAAACTGAATAACAAATCTTCAAGTGTAAAAAAAAGCAAGCAAAAAACATATTTGTGGTTTTTAAGCATCAATCTGAACCCCTTAAGCAAAGCGTCATCCAGAAACCTAAATGATTTTACTCTGGAAAGGCATTTATTTGTGACCCATGTTTGAGGGAACTTTCAGCACTGCTGAACGCGTTTGTTTATTTATTTTTTTTTTTACAAATTGCTTGTTTAGGGCGGCACGGAGGCCGATGTCAAGGTCATCTTTCAAAGCTGGTCGGTGCACTGGGGCACAAGGATCGAGGTTGGAGCAAAGTATAGGGTCATACGCTAGGGTAGACACGCTTTCCATAGAATCCCCTCGTTAGATGGCGTTCCTTTTCTATATATATTGATTAGATGGAGGCTATTTTCATGAGACCGAACCACTGCCACAGACGAGCCTGATAAGACCTGCGCATCTACTGCGTGGGGATTGTAACCCAATTTTGCGTGAATAAACATGCGTGATAATGCGCGCACATTTTTGTCACCATGATAAATGTTTTCGATTTTCTGGCATCTTTAATTTGTTCATGTCTTACACTGGGCTGCAGAGCCCGTAAAAAATATCATTTTTATCTAGACATCGGCACATCAGATAACTACATTTCTGTGGCAGGTGTTTATGATCGAGAAGAGATGACCTCATATTTCATGCACTTGATTTTTTTTATATTTAAAACATTAACTTGAAAATCTGGTGTTCACAGTGAACCACGAACTTCGTTTGTGTTTATACATTATGTTCTGTTGTTTTTTTTAATTTAACTTCTTGTTTTTATTTTGTGTCGTTGATACACCCACACACACTGATGATTTTAAGGTGGTGCAGACTTTCGTTTCAGTATAGTTACAATTTTAACTGCACTGATGACCTTGCAAGACGGGTACCTAAGATAACTGATGAATATACAATGCCATTTTTTTCTCACATTGTGTCATGAAACACTTGCAGTAAATAAATATCGTACATTTCTGAAGCAATTATGATTATGATATTATAAGCATAATATTGCCAAAAAGTCATAACTAAGCCCCGAACTCGCCATTGGATATTACCTTTTCGGAGAAGTATGCATGCATGTGACCTTTAACCCCCCTCAGTGCTGTATCAAAAGTTCCTGAATGGTATCACACTTCTGTGTAATGCTGCTGCGCAGTGCGAAAAGAAATCGCCAGCAGCGTTGCCTACCTCAGTGCACCACAGTCGTAATTCAAACGGCCAACCTAACCAATTCAGTTTTCCCAAGAGCCAAGGACTACTATAATCAGTCCTTGCCAAGAGCGCATAAATAGAAAGATTCTGATTTGTATAATTTCGGAGGAGAAAGAAGAACCCCTTTTCGCACACTACCAACCCACCTTAATTGTCACCTGAACTGTGTCCAAGCATGCATGTGGACAAATGTATCCCGCGATATATCGACGGATACATTTGTCCTAGGTTTACTTCACAAAAATAAAAGACGTTTAGGTTACCAGACTGAATCAAATTATGCCTGTCAAAAGATCTTGGAAAAACAACAGCAGCAACAACAAACCTCAAATGCTGTTGTTATGTGTGGCATGAACAACGCGAAGTTTATATTTTGCACTCTCCGCTGTGTGAGCTGTGACGTGTTCGGCTGTTGCTGAAATTCCTGCTCGGCACCCCCCGTCCCAATACTCCTTAGCCGCCCATTTTGTACCCTATCACCTTCCACCTTAGAAGCATATATATTTCAGGGAGGGGGTGTATTTCTTGTTCTTTCGTTTACGTTTTCCTTCCCCTCCCCTTTTTGTGGCATGGGGTCGAGGGGGTTTATACATTGCAAACATTTTTTTTAAAATGAGCTTGGATTTCCTCATATCTCACGCGTTTATAGGTTTCTAAAAATGTTTAGCAAAGTGTAGTGTAGTGTTTAACCTCATTTAAGAATTTATTAGTACTACTTTCGATTTTTTAAAAAATTCGGTTATCTAAAATGCAGGCTCATGTGAAAATACTTTTGACAGTTCATACTTTCCTTGTATCGACCGCTTTTCCCACGTATGGTTACAACAAGTCTGCGGCGACACGTGCCGAGGAAGTACAGGAGCAGACGACAGCAACATTCTAGGTCTTTCACGTGTCAAGGTCACTAGGACGAAAATAGGTCTGCCGAGCCAATCGCTGGCTGGGCTGTGTCGCGCATGGCCAGCGTCAACAAACGCAGTAGGTACAGGCAAACGTGTGATTGTGGCAGACGACGGGATTGCGACTTCGCTGGCCTTTGAACTGAATGGACAGGTACTTCTGACTCGTTGCTGTGGTCATCTGCAGTCACGAACCACCTGTCGCTCATTCGAAAGCTTGCAAGGATGTGCAGCGCACACCGTCTTATACCTCGCCCTTGAGTTAAGCGCCAGGGGTGTCACTCGGTCAGGTTGACAATGACAGCACAGTGCAATGGCCTATGTTATGTAAGTATAACAGTAAGTTCTTGTAGGCCGACTCTGAGTGTGTATTCTTTCAATAACAGGCGAGATGTTGCTTTTCTAATCTCATGCTTCTTTTAACTTAACAATGCCTTACATTTGTTTACAAAAGGCAGTTGTCTTGCAGGTGTCAGCATATTTATAGATCGTTGACCTCCAGGCTCCAGCCTAATAATAACCTACTTTCGAAAGTAGACCAGAAGAAATGATAATCTGTAAGGAAACCTGAGTTATGAGTGAAAGGTTCATCGGGTTAGATAAAAGTACACAACATGAATAGCAGTTATAAGTGGGACGAGTGGGACACGTGGGCGTAGTGGTGTAGGGGGTGGGAGGGGGGAAGAGTTGAGGGAGCGACAGTGGCGAAGGTATTAAGACTGAGCCTTTGGTTAAGCGAAAAATCTCAGGGAGTTAATGAAGTGACCACGGCTTTGGACAAGAGCTTGCAGAGCTGTGTATCCTTTCCTTTAGACTCTATGGTAAAATTCTGTGTAGGTTATATAATTTACTTTGAATTTATATTTATGCTATGGCATGTGCAGGCACGTTTTATTGGTGATTTTTTTCTTGACTGTTTATATTAGCAACTGGTGGCCACACAGCTTAAGATAATTTTGAGAATGCTTCAGTTCAACTTAAGATTTTGCATTAGTTTATAGCAATCAGTGAAGAAAGGGTTAAAGTACTGTCAAACTTCAAGTCAGCAAATAAAATTAGTAGAAATGATAGTTAAACACTTCTCACTCAGTGGTCACCCTTTACTAAGAACTTGTCGCAAATATGGTTCACTAACTGCTTTTCCCTATTTGTTTTTTTTCATCCACCCCATAAGCTGGTTATGCATAAATCCCTGCATTTAGAATTATAATACTTGTGTTACCCGTACATGTTTATGATAACGGCAGTGATTATGCTAATTATGGTGATTCACTGTCTCCTGTAATCACTGTTAGCAGTGATTACATAGACATAGCGCGATCGTAAATGATTGGGAATGACATTTGGAAAGTTTCTGTGTGCTTTTAGGGCGGCCTGCGAAGTAGTGGCAGGGCATGCATGGTTGTCACCAGTTAGAGGGTTTGTGGATTAGGGTCCTGTGTTCTGCTTCTCTGCATGTGGTACCTATTTACAGGGCTGGCTGTTGCAAGTTTTCTTTGGGAGATTTGGTTCCTCCTCCCCCCACCCTTTGTTTTTCCCAACCCTTCCCCCCCCCCAACCTCTCCCCTCCTTTTCCCTGACTTGAGATATCCTTATTGTTTCTGGCTTCATGTTACACCACAACCAGTCCTGTGTGCTTTTGCTCTGCAAAAAGAAAAAAGATTATACACAAACCGCTTTCTTTAAATGTTTTTTAACATTACTGATTAATTATTAGCATGTATAAAAGTGGGGCAGTGAGAAACTGAGAAACCTACCAAATTTTTAAGTTTTAGTCATCAGAGTTTTGACTGTTCATGTGATCCATAGGCACTAATTTGTGCTTCCACTGGTGCAGAGGTTACAGTCGTGCATATATAAGGCACATGATCCTGTACAGCTACACATTAATTCATGTTATATTTATATATATATATAGAGAGAGAGAGTGGGCAGGACACCACAGAACAACAACAGCCTCTACCACCACCAGTCCAGCCGTTGCAATCAGAGCCCGCCCCCAAGATCCAATAACCACTTCCCTTCTCCCCTGTAGTGCAAAATCACCGACAGGTGGAAGCACTTTCCCAGAAACAAACTAAGCTGAGAGAGAGAAGATAATTGTTTTTTATCATTCTCACTGGTAGAAGCCATTTAAAGAAAAATGTGTGGAAAGTGTGAGCACACATTTAAGACATGTTGTATGAGCATGTGTGTCACTGAGAGGGAGGAAAAAGACTGAGTGGTGGGAGAAAAGAAGTAAGTGAAATGTGAAAATTTAATGAGAAACAGAGATAGTGTATTCCTGTAATATGGTAAACAAAGTGTGTAGTTGCTTGACACTTTAAACCCCAACGCACACATCCCAATAAAGATAAAAAGTTGACTTCACTTCTTTGTCAGGCTGTCTGTCTTCATCCATATTCTAAAAGTCATGCAGGCTCAGTAATGTAAATGACTCAGTAGGTTCATTAGAGACCTTGCATTATAGGTCTTTATTGTTAGAGAATAGAAATCATTACATCAGAATTACTGTAGATATCACATTAAAGCGTCCATCATTCTTATAGCATGAATGCTGTTCTTTACACAATTTTAAGGGTTAATGTACCAGGTAGGTCAAGAATCATTGTACTGCATAAAGTGGATATGGTCGACTCTTCTTTGACATCCGTCTCAGAGAATGAGATTGTGCTTACGTCGTTGCATCTTTGCTGTAGGCGACCAAAGCGATGTGATCTGTGTTACTAATGGGAAAGAGGAAAAATGAAGACATATTAACTATTTTGTCATGAAGAATAGATGATTCCACTTTTACAAGAGTACTTTTCAAAAATACACCCACAAACATACACACACACACACACACACAGAAACATACACACACACACACAAGGAAACTTCTCGACGGAACTGCCAAAGACATGGTGATGTCATCGAGCAGAAATCGAGATAAAAGTCATGAACCAAGAATGGGGAAAAGTGGGAGAGTTCGCCAAAGACAGAAGTAGGATATCCTGGGATTGCTGCTGCCATATACGCAGAAGAGCAGAACAGTGCTGACTGATGGCCAGATGGTTGGCTGGCTGGTTTCTCTGCAACGAGGTGCATATCAGGACGGTGTTACTTCATACAAGTTAACGTGCTCCCACACTGGGACTGCTGTCGCAACACAGGCGCTTCAGTTCCACCCAGTCGCATTATACTGACACCGGGCTAACCACTCCTAGTACTGTGTCCTGTAGTGGCAGGGGAACTACTAGATTGCCAGTTTTTAACTCATAGGTATGATTCAGCCGGAATGCGAACCGCCGACCTCCCGCCTCCAACCAGTCTCCTTCACTGTTAGTCTATGACTGACCTGATAGGCAGATGGACGGACGGAGATAAGACACAGAACTGAGTATAGTTGTCAGGCACTTCGTCAGCTTTCGCAGAGAGCTGGGCATAGTTTCTTTTTATGAGAGAATTCGCGATCACTAGCACTCTTGAATCGGCCGTTTATGGTTATACAAGAGTTTTTCTTCATTACATTTACTGAACGCAATTCCCTGTCCCGGATGTGAACCCTCCTTCATTAGTGTGGAGCATGTGTTGTAAGCCTAGCAGCTGTACATTTTTAAGTCCCAAGTGTGATAAAGCAATTTTCGCTAAACTAGGTTTTAAATATATATCTATATGTCAGATTAAGACTATTGCAGGTTAAGCCTGTAGCAGCGCTTTTGATATTGATATTTTTCCACCATGCCTCACTTGACTAGAGTTGACCTTGCGTTTGAAAGTCTCCGCCTTCGATGTTTTCTGTGTTCTGTCATCTAACCCGGCATGTAGATTATAGTGAAGGATTATTGTCTAAAGTCAAAGCCGTAGAAGAGAAGAAACTGTTCTGAGATTTTTAAGGTTCTGACGTTCTTCGAGCAGGATTACAAATCGATAGACCTGCACTTAATGTTTTCTGGAAACGCTGTGGCGCATAAGCGCCCCTTCGCTTAAATTGGATAAAGGTGAAGAGACTTGTAGCCTGAGCTGGAATAAAGAAATGGATCGCGTCTCAGACTTTTTCTCAGTTTCGTATGGGAAAACGTGCGCATCCATTCCCAACTACAAAGTGATGGAGGGAAAGGGGTAATGAATAGATATGGGAGAGATGGGCATAGAGAGGGGAGAAACGCATGAAATCGTTAAAGATTTAATATTTACTGGGTTTGTTGTTGTTTTTTGACTGTCATAACTTCGTTGCTTCTTAAAGGTTTCTGCGCCATTGATCCCAAACTTTGTTTAATATTTCCTGCATCCCTTTGGCATTTTGCCATGCGTCTGCCTGAGTCTACACGTACTTGTCGGAGAAAGGCACAGAGAGAGGGGGGTGGGGGTGGGGGTAATGAAGGAGGGGAGAGATTAGATTAAAGACATTCAGTTGGCCACTTTGATTGTCAGTGGTAGAAGCAGTCTTTTTAAAGAATTGATCGATGCTGTTCTATCCACTCTCACCCCTATCGCTAGTATGTCAGATAACCCACCCAAATGCTGTTTCAATTATTGTCCGCTGTTGTAGTAAAAATGTGAAACTCAAAATTAACTGCATGCCTTGTTGTACGAAAATAAATTTTAAAATAGTTGGCAGCTGGTTGTGTGCAAGGGATTGCGTGCATGAGCGTTATCTCCACTTCCGGTCCTATGAGCGTAAGGCCCATGCCCCCGTGCGTATTTTACGTACACCTTTACGAATGAAAAGGAGATGGGAACGCTCGTGCATGCCAGCCCAAATACGTTGACACTTTCATGCAGAAGACACACGGAAACAACACTACATTACTGTACGAAATGACCTAGAACTTCGTCATTTGCTTCAAGTGCACGTGCCCCCGCCCAGTTGTTCATAACGACTCCCTAGTCCAGATTATTTTTTTGCTGCAAAATTAATGAGAAAAATAACCCGCTGTATCCTAACCAAGTTCGGAGCCGATTATCAGTTCAGTAATCTGGAATACCTTGACTCATCACTAGGCTTAATTATAAATATTCATTGCGGTCTAAGTACAAGGAATCCCAGCATGCTCGTCCTGTTTGGCGAAGTTTGACAAAGTAACATTCTTGGGTGTTTCCGTGCTGATTTTCATTAATCCGTCAGTGGTTCTTGTAGAATTGTATAGCCATTTCAGCTCTCTCATTCGCTCTCTCTCTCCCCTCTCTCTCTCTCTCTCTGCGTATGAGAGAGAGAGACGGCGAGAGAGTGAGAGGGATGTATTTTGAACCAAGTTCGCCCTCTGATGCTGGCTGAAAAGGCCCAAAGTAAAAGTTCGAGTGCTGTCTCTCTCTCTCTCTCTGAACCGGTTCGCGAAGGATTGCTGAAAAAAGGAGTGCATGGAAAACTGGCCCGCAGCAACCTCCCATCACGTGCGCGAAAACTTGGGGACTCCATTCGCATGCCTTGTGGTCTGTCCGAGAACATCACCCAATACCTTCTCTTTCTCCTAGCTCTAGGTAACAGTCTGTAGGGTGTCCGCACTGTGGGTAGAACACTGCACTGTGTCTTTCGCATTGCGCTGTCCGCGAACTAACAATACGAGCAAAATGTTTTTTTGACAGTCGCTCGCGTTTGCAAACACGTGCACAAGTATCTCTATTTTTTCCACGCGTAGGATAAGGGGTGCATGAGCATCAGTAGGACCACTTCCTCTTTCCTACTTTGTCCTACCATGCTGCCGTTGTTTTTTTTTTACCTTTGCGCTTTGATCATATTAGCGTAGAACAGACATATGTTCTGTTTAAACTACTGATATACTTTCTCTCTCATGCAATGTGCGCGCGTTTGTTCGCGATGCGCGCGCGCGTGCGCGTGTTGCTGATGTAGCAATCACGTGGATTGAGCCGTGGCCTTAGTATCACGATTGAGCATGGGATCGTACAACGTCAATACATTTAAGTCCCGCCCTCAGCGTACGTTTTGGCCAGTATTTTCTGGAACAAGTGGAAGTAGACCCTGTGTAAACCTTGAGATATTGATGTTTACAGCTGTGTCAGGGCTTAAAAGGTTTACTTGCCCTGTCAGACAAGTGCTTAAAAATTCTACTCCACACTTTACTAGCTCGACTGCTAACTTACCCCCCCCCCCGGAAAATACATATTAAACGCAGTGGCACCGCCATGCATACAAACTTTGCAGCAGAAAAATTGATGAAAATGTCAGTTTTTGCTTGGCCATCACGGCAAGGCATTTACTCGGTCACGATCGTCCAAGCTAAATAAAATTCCAGGCTCGTGTGATGGTGTAGAGTCTCTGGCAAATGTTTGTGGCCTCCGGGTAGGTATGTAGTTGTAGAGGGACAGTGCTTCCACCTTGCGGTGATTTCGCACTTTGGGGGGTGGCTGATAGGGTCCTATTACTAAACTATCCACTGAAAGAACCGTCAGACTGATAGCTGCAGTAAGATGGCCAGTGCGAAAATGTAGTTAAATGTTTGGGAGAAATGTCAGAGTTTGCACAGTGTTTCACTCCAGGAAATAATCTATGACCATTGCTGGATTCGAACCAGGAACATCTGCACGGTAGTCCATTGGGTCTACCTGCAGAGTTATCCAGGACCCCCAGTGCCTCGCCACGCGCTCCCTTACACACTAATAAAGGTGAGATCGGGCTGCTGTGAGGACACCATCACCAGAAAGCATCAGAAATCAAATCCAAAATCACAAGCTTAGAACTTAAATCTGTGTTTGTCAGTGAGCAGAATAAAATCCAGAACATCAAAGACAGTACATACAAACAAACCGAAATAAGTGACATAAAGGGGGCGTTTAGCTTTTCCTGTAGAAAATGCATATGATGCAGTTAACAGAATGTAGAGGAAACTGTGTTAATTTAGGCTCAAGTACATTTCCAAAGGCTGAAATAATCATGTGATTGAAATTGCCACCAACAACAAACTATATAGAAAATAAAGTTAACATCACAAGAAAGAAACCGACTGTGTTAAGCCCTGTGTGTGTAGAGCTTACTGCCTACACGACAAATTACTGTAACGGAATTAAAAAGCCACATCACGTTACCGCCTGACTGGTTATTATCTCAACGCTTCCAGATCCATTGTGCCCTTACCGAACATTAAAACTGCCTTTCCGCATTATCATGCTGCGCTATCAGTTTGGTAGATTTTCAGTCCGTTACGTAAGTAACGGGACCACGTCTACTCATATCCTTGGTGCGATACGACCTACGCTGCTGGCACGGCTTGAACCCCCCCCCTCCCCAAACCAACCAACCTCTTTATTCCTCAACCGCGAGAAGGTGCTGCCAAGCAGCCGCACTGTTGCAGCTTTGTGACGAGTTTCAGTTACCTAATTACGCAACTAGTTCAGGTATGTGCTACTCGCGCTGATCTGTGCTTTGATCATCGCTGTTATTTATCGAGTCGGTCCTCTGGAATCGTGCAGTGCCAAGTGGAGACGTGCTTGTGTACTTTAGCTTTTTGTCGCTATAGCTTTGTCGGTGCAATTAGGTGATCAAGCCGTAGCTGTCTTTGTCTTTGACTGTCTGACACACACACACACACACAAAAAAAAAACCTGTGCACCTCCCTGAGGCCAGCAGCGATGATCTGATTAACTTTAGTCAGCTTATTCTTCATGACATTGCATGAATCGCTTCCAGTATCTACGGCAGGGCAAGGATTGCTCTTTGCGTCAGAGTGATTGCACTTCTCGTATGCCCTCTCATGGTCGTCTGGCTCTTTGCCTGGCTTCTTTCACACGCACACGCGCGCACGGAAACACTTTCTGGCCCCCGCGCACAAAGAGAGACAGAAAGAGACAGAGAGAGAGAAAGAAAGAAAGTGTGGAGAGCATGCAATCAGCTGCGGTTGTGAGAAGATCGTCCTTTAAAGATTACGTAAGTAATTGTTTCTTAAAGTTCATATTAAGTAGTTCTTCTAAATATACTGCTCAGAACCACTGGGCTTGTGCTTATTGTGAATTTTGTATCCTAATGAAACATTTCTGCTAATGCCATGTCGTTTAACCAAGCAACGTATTTTAAAGCAGTGTCTGAACAAGCAACTTTGGTACAAAGAAATTTAACGCTTATTAAGCATTGTGCATGCACATGCATTTCGATCGAGTGTTTAATAATCAGCCTAACAAGAGGGGAAATAATATATTGCTAAGAAGAATTGACAGACAATCTGCACTTCTGCAGGCAGACGTGTAATTTGCAAGAACACAATAACTGACCCAGTACATTTGGATGAACCTTGTTTCATGTTGCATCAGTGGACGTCAATATGGTTGGAAATCATATGTGAGAATGGAAAAACAAGACAAGCGAAGATTGAAAAGAAAATTACTTTTATGTATCTGCCTGTAAAAGAAACAAATTCTACACATCATGGTGTCATATAATGGGGGAGGAGATACCTCCCCTTCCTTTCTTTTTTCTACACCCTATTCTCAAGTCAAACCTTGTGCTGCCGTTTTCAGGTTTCTTGTTTTATTTTCTTTCATTTGTACATTGTTATGCGCAGGTGTGACATTGTACTCATGGATGTTTGGTCAGATGAACATTGTTATGATTGTATTGGTAACTACTGAGTACAAGTTTTTAGTTAAAGTGGTTTTACAATCTTCAGAGAATTTATAGTTAATGGGACAACGTAACGCATTTCCCTGCCCCTGAAACATACAAATTTAACACGCCGATGATTTCTCTTAAGACTTTGTTCTTCTGGAAACCGCCAACCTGCACAAAAGTGAGGAACTGCTGTTTGTTTCGTTGATGGAGAAAAGCGCCGCATCTGGTCTCACTCTCTTTGTTTCTTGATGACAGGTGTGTGTTTGAAAAAGTGCACAGTGAGGGAAAGCCTTTTCCAATTTTGCACCTTCACATGATTCCGTCCACTGTTTTCTTCCATATGAAGTCACCAGCAGCACTGTGCATTTTAAATAAATGTTTACATCCAGTATCAGTGGTACGGTTGCGCTTATAATCACTGACACGTTTACCTTAGTCAAGATTTTTATTTCTTCTTTTCCAGAGATCAGTGTCTTGGAAACCGGACGAATGATTAGGCCTGAAAGCTAACCCACTTCCTGGGCGCAGCTTTTGGGCAATTGTCTGCTGCTAAAACGTCCACGGCAACATCTCCATTTCTGTTCACTCATGCTGCCATTCGTGATTTCCTGGGCGTAGAGCCGCATCAGAACCTGACCATCAGAGATAAACTACCAGCATCCCTGTGCCTCGCAAAACAACAACAGCCCCTATTTACGTCACAGAAACTGCCCAGCAAAGCGCGCCTAACGAAGATTATCGGTAGGAGGTAATAGACCATTACCCCGAGTAGCGTCTGGCTGGGGTGAGACTGGATGCTTGCATCTCGTGGCAAACGTCACTGGTTGCAAATCATGCCCATAAAAGCTATCCTGTGGACCAGGGCATGACTCATTTCTGCTAATGTGTTCCCCTGCGTGTAAACGTTCGTCTCTCCATGGAGCGCTACAAACCCCAGGACGTCACCTGACATCACCAACTTTCTCGTTGGCATGGTGATTGACCAGCCATGTAAGGCGCTTGCCCATTGGCTATCCTGTCCTGCCTTACTGGTGGTTCCACAGACGCTCGCAGCTTGCTTGGAAATTTTCCTTCGGGTCTCCGAAGGTAGGTCGGCATTTTGAGCGGGGTGGGGATTGGTTGGGTGGAGCGGATACGTTGTGGATGGAAACTTTCGACGCCAGCGTGAGGTCATATGACGTAGCCGAGGGGATGTCTGTGGCTGTACATACGCATCTGTGGACGCGCGCGCGCGTGTGTTTTTGTTTAAAAAAACTTTTGTGCGGTCGGATGAAAAGGTACCTAATTAAAACGAGATGTGTCAGCTGATCGAAGAATTTCAAAACCGAATCTATTTTCTTTAGCACTTCGCAAACTTAGTGCGCCCCCAACAAAAGATGTTCCTTATGTCGCTGTATTTCTCAAGAGAATATTTTCGGCAAAGAAAGCCTGTCGTGTTTACACTTATTGACTGCTTGAATAACACGGACATTTATTGAAAGCCAGCTTTTTTTCAGATTTGGAGTATTCTCACTTTCTAGCTTTGTTAAGCCGCGACATTTTTGGGGAATAAAGCTAAAGCAAAATTTTTTTCATTCTATACAAAACTGCCGCATTAATCTCTAGAAGATTCTTTTTCTCTCAACACCCGTATATCAAGACAACGGGGAAAGCAAAACGCTGACATCTAGTTGACTAAGTCACGCTGACGCTCATGAGGTTGCCATGATGTAAAATCATATAACAGGAAACACCTTTCAGATCACTCCATGCTGTTACGTAATAGTGACCTCCTAGAATTAGAACTATCGCTTCACTCTTGCGGTCATTTTAATGCGGTCCACTGCACAATTACATAACGAAAAGGTAGGTGAAGGAAGGTGAGATCCCTCCTAGGTTCTCAGAGATCTTCGCGAAGTACGATTTACTTTTGTTACCTTTACCCTAACTGACAGTATTTTTGGTAAGGTATTTTTCTAGGAAGTTCGTGAGATCCTTTGTGCAGGTTCACC